>MU185240.1:70732-118459 GCA_016904865.1 Pissodes strobi | reverse complement strand
TCGACCATTCCTTCATCCTCGTCAATCGGACTGCTGGGTGTCTCGGTCAACAGCAATATGTCCTGGCATGACCACGTTACTAACATCGCAAAATCAGCCTCCCAGAAGCTTGGTGCGCTATTTCGCAACAAAAAACTCTATACACCGCAGCAGTTTCTCTTGCTCTACAAAGCGTAAATAAGACCGTGCTTAGAATATTGCTCACATATCTGGGGTGCCGCACCAAAGCACACCCTAAAGCTGCTGGATTCCATTCAGAAGAGAGCTGTGCGTCTCGTCGGCGACCCGGAGTTGACCCGGAATCTAGATAGTCTGGAACACCGCAGACATGTAGCCGAGATATCTCTGTTTTCCACATACATACAGTCAAGCAACATTTCGCCTCTATTATTTCGTGTTCCCAGACGAAAGTTACCGATGTTCGGGCCGTCTGTCGCAGTTTTTTGTCCTATCTTAGCATTAAAATCACCCATTATAATTTTGAACTTCGTGTTTTCTTGGTTTTTAGCTGTTGTTAAGTCTTCATAAAATTGTTCGATGTCTTCCTCTGTTGATGTGGATGTGGGTGCGCATGCCTGTATGATCTGTATGCTATATATTTTGTTCAGTTGCAGCATAATGTAGATAACATGGTCTGATATGGCTTTGCTTTTAGTGACAAGATGTTTTATCGTGCTGTTGACCAGGATCGCCACTTCTCCTATGTGGTAACTTGTTTCGGAATTTCTTTGGAAAAGCACATGGCCAGATTTCAAAATCATATTGGCCTCGCCTTTCATTCTGGTCTCACTAATTCCAAGTATATCCCACTTGATGTTTTGGAGTTCGTTTCCTAGACTTAGTAGGTGCTCTTCTAGTCTCATTGTGCGAATGTTGTATGTTAAAACTAAAATGTTCTTGTTGATTTTTCGTTTTTTATCTGGTATTATCGAAGTTCTGCCTCCCCCAGGATCCTTCAGGCTGACTGATAAATCAGTGCGAGATTCTGAGCGCTTAGCTCTACTCGCCTGGGGTATTTCTGTTCTGAATTTCGACATTTTCATTTTCGGAAGGGGTTTGACATTTAAACGCCTCGCTTGCGTTGGCGAGTGTTTATTTTCAGCCGCCCATTCTGGGTCAGACGCTGTTTGTAGCCGCTCATTCTGAGACAGACGCTACTTTTCTGTTGGCCCGCGGGATGTATTTCATTTCCCTCCTACCACCCATATCTGAGAGGCATTCCCCAATCCGGCACCTGGGGACGCGTCCTCTAGGGGTTACAAGATCCCCCGGAATGATATGAAGTGAACAAAAAATATCATGCAGTGGAAACCACGACTAACAAAAAATAAGTATTGGCAGACCCCTGTTAAGATGGCGAGATGATATATACAGAGACGAGCAGGAAAGAACTGGATTCTCGCAGGACAGTGTAGATCAACATGGAAACAAATGAAAGAGGCCTATGTCCCGGAGTGGACTCAAACGGGCTGAAGGAGAAGAAGAAGAAGAATGTCCTGCATCTCTATTAAAGTTGCAGGTGGCAAGTTTCACATTACCTACTTCCTCATCCTCGAAAGATCTTCTGGGTCTTCATCGGATTCCCCAAAGTTACTTAAACCCTCCATGGGTTTCTCTAAACTACTCAAGCTTGATGCAATTTCTTGCAACTCCTTAACAGTCAAAGCATTACGCGTCATCACAAATAAAAAAAATAACTTAACGCGCTGTTAACTGCAACTAAATCAATGCGATTCATATGGCTATAATAGAGACGATCATGGTGGCCTTGTCTAGTATTAATAAATCACAGGAATAATTCGTAGCCTGGGTTATGAAAGATCCCATTATACCAGTATATATAGAGAATTAAAAATATCCAGGGCCTGTTCTGGGGAAGCTTTAACCATCTTCTTTACTGCTTCCAAGTGGATCCCATCTCTTTTATAAATCCGTTTTCTAGAGAAAATGTCTTCTATCTCTAGTTCCTCCTTAGGTCGCCTGTAGTTCATACGGTCGTTTCGTTTAGGAACGAATACGCCTATGACTTCTGGCCTCTTTTCTTCCCTCAGCTAAATCGGTGGTCCTAGTGATTTAGTCATAATAATTTTGCATTTTTTCACTGTCTATTTGCATCGTCAATTATTATTTATTTTCCTTATAGACGTCCCATGTGCTCCAACATAACCAAAGTTAACTCAAACCAAGCAAAGCCAACGCTAGTACTAATAAAGTATAAACCCTTCGTCGATATTTGGATGTATGTTAAAAGTTTGTGAAAACTCCTCAATATGAAAGAGGAATAAATTTTCTTGGAATCTTCTTTTGGCCACCCCATTTTTTGTTTGTCATCACTTTATTTTTATCCCCGCTCTGTTTCGTTCATTTGCTAGTTTATACTCACCCTTATATCAGTCGCTCTTTTGTCCACTTATTTTTTACCCAGAGCCAAATTTAATGCGAGCTGATGCAAATGTGTATTCATTAAATGTTAGATGATAGACTATGAACGCGTTTTCTTTTTAATGTTGAAGACCCCTTATTACAAGCTTAATAGCTGTCGATAATGTAAGATCAAGCTTTAATATAGCTGAGCATGCATTGTGTTGTAAAGCTATGCTATCGAACATGCCCTTATATATGACACAGCCCTATATTCCTATTCGGCACGTAAAATGATATCAGCGAAAAAAAAATAAGATGACCTATATTATGCTCTTAAAGAACTGGATTAAACAACAACTTCTAACTTTATCCTATTGTTTGAAAGACATTGTGAGTATATATGAATTGTTAATTAAATTTTTAAACTGTGCCATTGTTTACTTTGTTCGATTTCGAGTTAGTGAAACTTTAATTTCCGGGATATATTAAAGAACTTTTCGAGAATGAAATCAGGATAACAATGCACCTTAATAATTGATACTGCAAACTGAGTTACTAAACTCTGTTGAAAATTAACATTTAGAGTACTGGGAATACTGACTACTTTGTTCCCATTAATTAATTGGCCCTTATATTCGTTTACAGATTAGTTTCTTTTAATTTAATTTCGTTCCTGATTTTTGCTCCTTCATCAAATTCCCTACAATTTGAAGGTTTTCAATGGTCATCAAGGATTACCCCTGCCGGGAAGAGGAGTTCATCGATTATATTTTAAGCTATTTTATATTTGAAAACTTAATTGAATTGCATAGGAAATTATACAAGCAAGACTGTTAACCTTAATTTATCATGGAAGGCGAGAAAGGACAGGCCAAGTACGGAAAAATACTGTGTCAAGGAAGCCGGCATTTAGAAGTTCTTATCAGATTGTAATTGAAGTTTTGCAGTTTTTAAAGTCCCAACCCCGCTGTGATGTGATGAAAGATTCAAGAATAAATACCTTCATAGCTGCAGTCGGTGCTGATCTCATTGCATTTGTAATATTTAAAGAAACTAGTGTTTGAATTAAATTAAATTTGATTGTCTGTGGTCATCAGACTAAAGCAACATTTTTTTTTATGAAGAACATGGATTCCTATTGCGTGTCATATATAATTTTGAGGCATAGGCATCATGTTTTGCTTAATAATTTTCTCCATATGGTTGTTCCATGTTACGTAGTTTACATCTCCAGCTATAGTTGTCACTGGGGGATGGGATGCAAATATCTGGTCCGCCGGTAAGCAGAGTCTTTTTTTTAGACAGATAGTGCATGTATCTGTTCCGGCTGGAAGCTCTCCCACCTACTCGATACTGAATACACACAACAGATTAAATTATCGGAAGTAATTGCACAAGTGCATCAAAATTACCGATAATTTTGCATGACAGTGTGTTGTCTAAAAACTGCATAAGTTCATTTTCATATTTCGAAGAAAGAGCCCGACACCGTAGGTGGAGGGCTCTTTTTCCAAAATATGAAAATGACCGAATGCAGTTTTTCTAAGACAACACGCTCAAATGCACAATTATCTGGTTATTTTGATCCACGAGTGTAATTCGGGGGAATATTTCCCGAAGCGAGACATTTTAGAAATATATTTTGACTTTGACGTAATTTATAAATTTTCCCTGTCATCGTAAGTTTACAATGGAATTACCATAGATACGTACGATGCAATTATCGCAGTGCTCTTTCGGTTTCTACAGTGCAATTATCGCTGTAATATTCCGAGAATTGCACTCCTCTAATGGGATTTTTTATACATGAGGGAAATATTCACTCAAACATAACTCTCCGACATTCCTTACATCCGTCTCAAGTCACAATATCGAAGAAGCATTCTTTAACATTCAGCTCTATATGTTAAATTATAGAATAATAAAAACAGCCACTTATGTGCTGCAAGCTAATCACATAAAACCCCAGAGCATTGGCCATATAAATCTCAAAGGATAATAAGAATTGGACGATCTACCGACTACCCATACAGTGAGGCCATCTTGTATTCAAATAGTAACTCAATAGACATACTTAATTTCTTAAACCCCGATATTTCCCTTTGGAGTGAGGTTCACCCATACTCTGTAATCTTAAACCAGGAAGAACTCATAGCCGTCCCCGAGATGCTGACCCAAGGATTAAGGCCCCTAAAGGTTGCTATTGATGCATTCGCTGAAACAGTTTAGTAGCTTTTACAAAGTATTTTACCTCAGTCTGCAGCAATGGTAAAAAACAATTACTGATTCCTCCTGTTACTAATTTTAGCGGACTTTTATCAGAGATAGCGATATTTCTGAAACCTAAACATCAGTTTCACACAGTTCGTTATTCTGTTGTTTTGTATCGAATCTTCTAGTTTGACTTTAGTACATTGCCGTAAATATCCAGCCTCCATAGAGTGCCAGATTTATGGTGTCAGAAATAGAATTAGTAGTGACGTTGCTGAAACACAACAAAACTACTGATCTTGTAACACGATTGGTTCTTTTCTTAACAGTCGGTCCATATGCCTGGTTTACTCAGCGGTGTCAAAACTTACCGGTATGGGTCGTAGACTTGACGGTTGAGCGAAGGCCCCACTAAGTTTTTTATTCTGAATATATCAATGATTTTTAAGCATTGAAATTAGGGTACTAAAATTTAGAAAAATACCGTATATAAAATATTGAGAAACTTCAAAGGAACTTCTATAAACTCAACTTTAGTTTCATTTCAGCTTATCAAAGTAGACATCAAAGGTCTCAGTTAAACCATTTATTTAAATAATAAATACTCTCAGAGACATATCTGCCCAAAGGAAAATTATTTAGGTCTCAGACCCAGTTGAGGTAATGGTACGGAACTTAAAATAAAGACATTTTCCAAAATAAGTATCATTCAATTTGTAAGATTATTAAGTATTAACCTTAAGTCGTAAATTATTAACACTGCCTAATTCCCATTCTTGAAATAACTCCAACAAAATCTTATTTTTTAAAGTTTTGACTAAACATAGTTAATCACTTTTCTGTTTGTACAATTTGGAGAATTACTCTGCTAAATGAAAAACCTATTATAATTTAAACCTATGGAAGCGATAACATCAGTGGTCAAATAAACAGTTAACAAAATGGAATTAAATCACTTAACCTGTGAAGAAAAAAAATCAAAAAAGACCTACAGGGGAAATCGAAGTGAGCTCAATTCGGTAACCTACACAAAGACGAAAACCTAAAGTAGTAAATTAGGTAAAACGGTTTACTGCCATAAGACTTACAGCAAATTACAGTGAAAGCATTGCGTTTAGGTAAGTATACGGAATACAAAAAGAAAAAGAACTAAATAAGATAATTGCAATGGTGTTGGCGAGTCATTTGTTAACTAGGATAACATCATATAAGATAGTACAAGAAGTTGGTATTAGTTAATCAAATAACGATACGAAACGGGAATAGATACAATAAAATACAATAATCGATTAAAGATCATTTAACGGTAAGTTCGGTAAAATTTGGATGAGTAATTATATGACCTAGAGTAAGGGCGTAGCAAGTAGGCAAGTGTACGAAACATTAAAATAAATGACATAATTACTACGGTGTTAGCGAGATATTTGCTAACTAAGATAACTTTATAAAAGGTAATAAAGAAATTAGTTAATCAAATAACGATAAGAAATGGTACATGGTACGATACGGTAAGTAATATGGGTAATTATAGGGCCTACTTGCTTTATTATGGTTATTCGGTAGTGGAATCCATTGGCGGTGGTTGGTGGCCGGTCGTTAACACCTACAGCTACTTGCCTGACCCCAATTAGGGCTTTGGCGCTCCCTGTGAAACTACACTCCACACATGCTGGTCGCAGCATCACTTTGACAAAAGGTCCCTATCGGGCGAAATGAAACTGGAGAAGCTCTCTAGCGACAAACCGGGCGGAGGACGGGCCCTTTTTTTAAAATGCTCACTTTACGTAAAATACATTTTCTAACGATATAGCCGATAATATGAGTGTATTTGCCAATTTATCGCATGATTAAATAATAAGGATATTAGATCTGATGGTCAAAATTACCACGATAATTTTTCGGCTTTGAAAACCTTTTCTTTTCCCTTCCTACGCGTGCGTCGCTTCGAAGGGAAAGACCGCGAAAAAAATATCTTAGACATCCGTCAAGAGAACATTGGAAAATGCCGGACGACCATGAATTCTTCGGAACTCTATTCGTCGATATCGGCTGGGTGCATTCCAATATTCCAATTTGAAATGGTTTATGTTTCAAATTTTGAGATTTTTTTTAATGGCAGTTGCACACACACTAAAGGTAGACCCTATGGCGCTTGACGAGCGATGTGTGTGCGAAGATGTTGATTGACACGGCTCTTGAATATTTGTAAGTTGTAATTAGTGGGAAACAGATGTGCTGGAAGTGAGTTCCACAGTGATGCAGTGCGCCAGACGAAGGAGTTCTTGTAAAGCGATGTTCTAGGTGTTTCCAGTTGTACGACGAGCTGGTGCGCTCTTGCCGTCTGTAGTGACTGTCTGACATGAAAGTATCTGTAAAACAGAGATATCTCGGCTACATGTCTGCGGTGTTCCAGACTGTCTAGATTCTGGGTCAACTCCGGGTCACCGACTAGACGGACAGCTTTCTTCTGAATGGAATCCAGCAGCTTTAGGGTGTGCTTTGGTGTGGCACCCTAGATATGTGAGCAATATTCTAAGCACGGTCTTATTTGCGCTTTGTAGAGCAAGAGCAACTGCTGCGGTGTATAGAGTTTTTTGTTGCGAAACAGCGCACCAAGCTTCTGGGAGGCTGATTTTGCGATGTTAGCAACGTGGTCATGCCAGGACATATTGCTGTTAACCGAAACACCCAGCACTCCGATTGACGAGGATGAAGGAATGGTCGATCCTGCCATAACAATGTCAGGGCCCGCTGTATTGGCCCTCTTGGTAAACGTTGCTGCTTGGGTCTTTGCTGCATTGAACTAGACCAAATTTCGGTCGCCCCAAGTTTGAACTTTCTCCAGGTCTTGATTTATTGCCATAATCTGCTCCTGTCTGCGGTGATGAGTCTCAGTCGCTAGTAAGGGTTTTTCTGATCTAAAGTGAGAGACAAGGGTACTGTCATCTGCAAAACTGTAAACAGGATTATTTGTTTCAGTCAGCAGGTCATTAATATAGATGAGGAACAGAGTTGGTGAAAGTATTGCGCCCTGAGGCACGCCCGCGTTGATGGTGAATGTGTCCGAGATGTGTCCATCGACTGCAACGTGCAGAGATCGGCTCTTAAAGAAACTGGCAAGCCAGCTGCAGAGAGAGGCTGGCAGTCCGAGGGATGGTAGTTTGTTGAGCAGTCCGTCATGCTAAACTCTGTCGAATGCCTTTGAAATATCCAACGCAATCGCTCGAGACTCTCCGTACTTCTCATTGCCCTACTCCATACATTCTTCAGAACAGATATGTTAAGTTTCAATGTAAGGTAACGAGAAGATCAACTGCATAAATCTAGCAATGAAAGGGAATAAACTGTATTGCTGGGCTTGATAGCATTTACAACGATACAGCCTTTTTATGAATTCGATTACTATATATGTGCATGGCCTTCAAATCAGAAACTTCTTTTTTTTTTACTTTCCTTATTTTCAGCATCCAGTTCTCTTTCTCCCAATAATTCTCTCTCTCTCTCTCTCTCTCTCTTTTGGCATTTATTCCAGAATCTATTTCGCCCATCTTGTCTCGTTTAATCTGTCAACATAACCTACAAATTCCTATTCATTTTTCACCTCTTCTAATTTTCCTCATCGTTTTATTTCCTATTTCGTACCCAATTTCTGATGCTTATTCCTAACATTAGTCGTTCAATTACCCTTTGTGTGACGGCCCAAGTTATCGAACTCTCCTAGCAACGTCTACTGATTGGTTTTCCTTTTACAATTTAATTAGGTGACAGAAACACATGTATTAGAGTTAGGACGTTGGGGTGCTGGGAGCATGTGGTCAGCTTTATTTAGTCTATTGGTTAATCAAGGCAAAAATATGAAATATCCATTGAAACAACTTCTAGTTGTAATTCTAGTTGTATTAAATATACAGGGTGATTCAGAAATAAGTGCCGAACTTTTAAAGACGTATTTCTAGGCTAATTTTATGAAAAAAAGTTCATATAAACATTAGTAGAAAAATGCTTTCTAAGGAAGCTATGTCCCTTCAAATGGGGCACCCTGAAGACGATTTTTCCTCAATATTTTCGGAACCGTTCATACTGAAATTCTGAAATTTGATATAATGCATAAACTTTTAGCGCTGAATCCGACGACGAGCTCAGATTTTCAAGATTTTGTACAGGGGCGTATCATACCGAGGTGGTTAAATGTTAAAATAACCCCACTTTTCTAATGGTACCCATTTTTGACATTTTGAGTTTAGAATATGGCATTTGATGGATTTTTACGTAAAAATGGGAATTTAATTCATCTCATCGAATTGCAAATTTCTACATCAATGCACGTTACTGAGCTCCTTCGGCGCTATGTGAAGTTTCATAGAACTTTTTAAAAGCTGAGTATGTGGTAGATCTTGTCAAAACAAACAACTTTTTTTCCTATAAACGTGTATTGAAAAACCAGTCGTTCTCTAGATACAGGGTGTGAAATTTATTTAATTTTATTTAATTATTTTAATACCCTGTATCTCAAGAACAAATGATTTTTCAAAGCACCTTTATAGGAAAAAGTTGTTCATTTTGACGAGATCTACGACATACTTTGTTTTTATAAGGTTCTCAGCAACTTTACCTAGCGCCGAAGAAGCTCAGTAACGTGCGTTGATGTAGAAATTTTCAATTTTCTCGAAAACGGTTAGTCCTATCGAGGAGAATCAAGAGTCTCTTTTTTTACGGATAAATCCATCGAATATCATATTCTGAACTCGAAATGTCAAAAAAAGCTACAATTAAAAAAGTAGGGTTATTTTAACATTCAACCCCTCCGGTATGATACGTCCCTGTACAAAATTTTGCAATTCTGAGCTCGCCATCGAATTCAGCGTCAAAAGTTTATGCAGTTTACCAAATGTCGTAATTTCAGTATGAACCGTTTCGGAAATATTGAGGAAAAACCGCCTTCAGGGTGCCCCATGTGAAGGGGCGTAGCCCCCTTAGGAAACATTTTTCGACTGATGTTTAAATTAACTTTTTTGCATAAAATTAGCTCAGAAATACAGTCTTAAATTTTCGGCACTTATTTCTGAATTACCCTGTATATGGCCCCAATCACTTGCCTATAGAGATTTAAATCCGTTCAAAAATTTGTAAAAAAATATGTAATAATGATTCTCCATGCATTCACTTAGTTTGGTTTCAGATTTTGTTAAAGATTCAGTAATGAAAAAGCATAAAACGAAAACAACTAGAGCCGATTTTGAATAGAAACTGCGAGTGGTTTACTGATTTTTCGTATTTTAATATTGGATGCTATAATTCAGCATTTTCTAATATCAGTCTTGAAATTCGAAACCCTTTTACTTTATTGTTAGCTTAGCACCTTATAGTTTGTAACATTTTTTACTTCTGTGAGTATTTTGCAAACATCATATCACCATTTTTAGCAGGAGGCGTTAGCCAAATGTGGAGATCCTTCCAGGTTGCAAACATACTTTCACACGAGTAACTACACTTTTAACAAAAAGTACTCTTTCGATTTTAACGAAAACGATTAATATCACACTCGTATTAAAATGAAGTCTGTCAACTAGTATTCAAAAGTACTTATTGGGTCATCCTCATCTTTCAAGTGTGTTGAAGACTATCAACACGCGTGTGATTTAAGGCACTTCCAGCCAAGTTAATTGTGCTTTTTTCTCTTAGTTCCATAAGTCGTACAAGGCAATGGTATATTTTGCAACAATTGCTGAAAACAGTACTTTCCAAACGTATTGCACACTATACTTTTCTACAAATACAACTATAATATTTTACGTCGTACCATTATTCATTTGATATCAAAATTTGCATTAAGCATTACATTTTTCACAGGCTGTCACGCGCTTCATTCGTCTTTTCACATATCGAATGAAAAATCACACGATGGTGAAAAGAGGTTTTTACACGTGTTTTATATCGTAAAATGAGGTTATATGGGTCAGATTTACTTGTTTTCTTTTTATACTTAAAGTTTATTTTATTATAATTTGTCCTGAACATCCATAGATTTCTCCCTACAAAGAGGGGGACGAATATATTTTTTCTGGTCTAGACAAATAACCGCAAGAGATGGGCTATTTGGCTTTTCTATGTTACTTGAATTTATACTTAGGGTTATACCCAAATATACCTCGTTGGATGAATAAAATGACTTCCAAAAAACATATTAAGTCTAACAGTTTTGCATTTATAATTTGAATTTTTCAAGGATTTTTTATAGACAGAAATAAAATTCACTAAATTCAAAATTATTTATTGTTAAGTCTTTCAATATAGGTAGTTATAGAAAGTATCCGAAAAAGCATAACAACAAAAACCTCCCTTAAACGTTTTTCTTATTAATTATTAGATAGCCAACTATCTATAAGTGGTAATTAAAAGGTTAATCATAAAAATTTAAATAAATTAAAAGTCATTCAATTGAAAGATCTTCCTGAAATTCAAAGTGAACTCTTTCCTCACTTTCCTAGATGACAAACGTTTAATTATCAGGCTATGATCTAAATATCTTCTCTGATCTTCTGTATCTGGTGGTTCTCCATGATATCCAAAATACAGCCGACATAGTATCACCTATTATAAATAAACGACTAATATTGATATTCTGTGCGCTTCCGATATTTTATTTTCTTTTAGTTTCCTTTACACCCACTTCTTCCTCAGGTTCATTCTTTAAATCCGAAAATGTCTCTTCGGCATTGCTGGTGTCATCATGTACTAAAAAATTATCATTAGACCTATTTGAGGATATTTCAGGTGGTACATTGTCATTAAATTAAGCGCCTTTTGAAGTTCATGCTTCATAATCTTCCACAGCTATGCTTTTTCCTGGTTAGACATTTATTCGTTTTCTCTTTTTTCTAATATATGCTCTCACCAATACTCATTACGCTCAACATATTTATAAGGACGCCCAATAGGTCTGTGGAAACTTCGTTATCATTTTGTTCGGCATTAGGTAATCTTTCTTAGATTTACTTGGGTGCAATGGATGATTTCTACTATTGCGACATCCGGCAATGATATTTTGTGATTCCTTATATTCTTCATTTATCCATTCACGCAATTCTTTTAAGAGAGGGGAAATGGATCTTGGCTTAGATGTCCTTTGAGGTATTTAGGTTTTAAGAACGGCTCTCCAATAATTATTTTACGGCGCTAAAAGAGCAATATCTACGGGTTTTAGCAAGTGAGTTGCATAGGAAGCTAGGCATACAAAGTCTATTTTCACGAGTTTGTGGAACCAACAGAGAGAAAACACCGTACGATTTACATCAAGCATTATGTCATCCTGGGGTCACCAGAATGATACATTGGATTCGATCTAAAAATACGGGGTCTTCAGTAGAAGATGTGAAGTAAAACCAAAGTTCGTTAAACACAATGGCACTCTTATAAGAGCAGCTTCTCCTTTTGAAAGAATAAGTCTAGATTTTAAAGGCCCACTCTTGGACACGAAACAGATATATTTTAACTATAATTGATGAATTTTCTCGTTTTCCTTTTGCCTATCCTTGTCCCAATATGTTAGCAAATACAGTAATACTGTGTTTAAATCATTATTTGTTTTCTATATCTGGGATGCCTAAATATGTTCATTCTGATCAAGGATCATCATTTATGCCCTATGAATTAAAATAATTTTTATACTCTAGAGGGATAGCCTCCAGTAGATCTACACCGTATAATCCTCAAGGAAATGGGCAAACTGAACGATTTAATGGTATAATTCGGCAAACTATTTCCCATGCTTTGAAATCAAGAGATCCAGCAAAACAACAATGAGAAGAAGTCCTAGAAATCGCTCTTCATTCAATCCGTTCTCTCTTGTGCACTGCTACTAATTCTACTCATCATGAACGCATGTTCCTTCATCCAAGAAAATCCACAAATGAGACAGCTATTCCATCTTGGCTTACAACTCCGGGAAACAAGATCTTCATGAATGTTTGGAATTCCCAGTACGACCCTCTCGTTGAAGAAGTAGATGTGGTAGAGGCAAACCCCGAGTATGCCTTGGTTCGACAGTCACCGTTTCCTTAAAGCACTTAGCTTCCCATGAAGATAAAACTCTACTAGAAAATCGACCTTGAGAAACTCTAGTATCTAAATCCTCAGACATTTCCGAGCTTCCATTATTTGAACATGCGGACCCTACTCCACTACCTCAATTACATTCGGATGAAGAACCGTCAAATTCCGAACATTCATGAGACTCCAAGATACTTATTGATTCTGTAGTCAACAATGATCAAGAGAGTCCGTATCCAAAAAATAAATCCTAGTATATTAAGAAGACCCCCTTGGTACTTAGAAGATTACGTTCAAAAATGAAGCTGGGGAGAATGTAGTAGATTCGAAAGTATCTGTATATTTATTTTTCCTTAATCCCTTATATTGTTCTACCTTGTTTAGTATTTTAACATAGTCAATGTCATTTATTATTTGTCATCTTTTGTAAGTGTATTTCTTGCTAATTAAAGCCTTATATCAAAAGATCTATAAGTTACTACAATATCCCAATTTTGAGGTCTGACTTCTTGAAAACTAAGCAACAATGTTGCTGATTGTCTGATTATTTTTCCGAAAATGACTTTAAATTTTTTGCGGTAAAAGTTATGTGGTAAGGCCATCTGAAGAAAAATTATAAAATAGCAAATTTATATAAAATGTGTCAAATGGTTAAAATCCCACTTTTGAAGTCTGATGTCTTGAAAGCTTAGGCATTAGAATTTTTGCATTGATTTGTCGACATTTGAAGAAAAAACAGCATATTTTATTGGGAGGAAAAGTAATACTTTTCATGGCTTGCTCTCTATTACCAGCCTCACTCCGTTCGGCTGTTAAACACGAGCGCGCCATGAAAAGTATTACTTTTCCTCCATATAAAATAATATACTATTTTATTGATAATGATCTGCAAATTCGATTGGACACCCCACTGTGCAAAGCACGTATTCAAAGAAACAACAATTCTGGCCAACTGGACTCAAACAACAAACAACTTCAGGAAAAGTTTATTTCGAATTGGCTCAGTTACTCCCGTTTGGATACTCGAGAATAATGGCCCCTGTTTGGATAAACTCCATAAAGTTTATAAACTGAGCACATATGTGTCTTATCGGGATTTGAAAATTGAAAACCAACATTCAGCTAAGACTTGTTGGAAAATACATATTTTATTGAGTTCAGCAGACGGTGGACGCAACTTGATTTAAGACTTTATAAGGAATCTGCTATTCCATCTGACGAAGTTATAATATTTTGCGGTTTTGCCAAAAAATTTGAAGAATTAGAAATAGGAAGTGATTTCTTAAATAGGGTGTGTCCAGATTTGTTTATCAATACCTTGGAGACCTTCGTTTAGCATTAAATTTTATGCAATTTAAAAAATAAGATTTTGGGTTAGCCAAATTTTAGGACCAATAATTGTGCTATCATGGCCCTTTATCAGTGCCGCCGTTCGGCTATAATTAAATACTCTTATACACATTCTTTTTAATTGATTTGGGGAAATTAGAAGCAATCGTATATCTTATTTATTTACTTATTTATATAGATCTACGTCGAAAATATCTGCATTTTCATAAATTCAATCTAGAACATTTCCGAAATTGGTATATACTTGATGGTGGTGACAAGATGCACTGGTCACTTGGCATACTGCTGGAAACAAAGTACTACGACCCCAGCCAACGAGTTCTCCTCCCAATATAACTGGAAGAAGGGCAGACTCGAGATCACGCAAAGCAGTACCATTCGTTCTTACACATAAATCTTCGCTCTTTTCAAAAGTGTTTCCAAAAAATAACTCGCATTTTTCCTGACTTCTGAACTGTACTGTAACATATTCGGGAGTACCGTCAATTGAATCGAGACGAAACCGTGTTATGTTTGCAAAAAGCACGGGACGTAATGGAAAAACTCTTCTTGATGGGAGTACAATAGGTCTAATCGTTTCCGAAAAATATGCCGGCGTGTCAAGCTGAATTAATGCTATGTCATATATGTATGCATTCCCTCCTTTCCTTCTGCCAAAATCCTCGTGCCACAACACTTGTTTAGCATTAATGATTCGACAGCCTTCAAAGTAATGGTAATTGTCACTAAATACTGGGCTGCGAGAATAACCCAAGTATATTGTAATATCAGAATATCTGAAATATAAAAAACATGCTTTAGTCAATTTACTTGAAGATTTATGAAAATAATTGATCTTATCCCTATTATGCTGAACACGATGGAAATAAATAATTATCCGATTCTTAAAATCACATTTATGATGCCACGAATGATAATTAGACTTAGATTGCTTACACTTTTATGGGAAAGTCAATTACAGCAACAATAAATTTTCTGCTAATAAGGGCTCCTATATTATACCGAGACCATTCCGGAGAGTGGATTACAGCTAGAAATGGTAGTTCTGCTGAAGTAGTTGGTATAAATTCAGTGAGCTGCTAGAAATAAAAAAGAGCAAATAGTTTATTATTTTGATATTTAATATTTTATATAATATTTTGATCACGTACAATTTGCACAATTGTATACAGTTTTGTATAGTTTTGTATAGTTAGGTTTTTCTTTTTCTTTCTATTGTATGTTTCTATTTGTGATTTTATATGTTTTGTACTCTAGCTCTAGCTTTGTCCACAAATTGGAAAATTTTTTGACAATAAAGCATCTATTATTATGTGGCACTACAATAATAATACAGTGGAGTCTCGATAAACCGCCGCTCGATGATCGGCGACGCCGGCTAATTGGTGGCTGCCGCTGCGTTTTACATATCGTGCATTATTTTTAACCATGTATCTAAATATATAAATACGTACATATGTATTAGATGCATTATATACATATTTAAAATCATAAATAATTTTACTCACGGGATAATTTGCCGATCTCAACAATTGGCTGTATCGCTGGTCCCAACACCCGCGAAATATCGAGAGTTTACTGTACTTTTCTTATAGAGCCGGCAACAGCGGAAACAGAACTAACGATTAGTTTGTAAATATACCGGGTCTTAACAGTTGCGACAATCAGTTATTAGTGTTATTTTCTTGCATTTCTCTTAAATTGGAACTATTTATCTGCATTTAAGTGAGTGTAACTTGTTCCTAATATTTCGTTGTATATTTAGGTATACAATTTATATTGTTAGGTGTATTTTTAAATACGTAAAATAATATATTTCGGACTTAAAAACCCGTTGCTTTTGTAGCGTTGGTAATTGTATGTTTTCTCTCGTTTTCGGCTAGTCTTGTGGTAACTGATACTTAGTGTTTTTGTGCCTCAAAAGCGTTGTATTACTGGAAGAACTGGAAAATATAAAAATGAGCATAAAGTTCGTGTTTTCGATTTTCCAAAGGACATAAGTTTACAACAAAAGTGGCTGAAAGCTATACCCCGAGATAACTTTGAACCGACAAAAACACGAAAGTATGTGAAGCTCATTTGCCTGAAGGTAGTATAACAAAAAGCACAACAAATTCTAGAGTCAACAACTGAAAAGGTTTTTACAATGGATTTAATAAAACCATGGCTAAAAGAAGACTGTATACCAGCAATTTTTTAAATTACCCTAGTTATTTTGAAAAAAAAAATGTAAAAAACAGCCAAGTAAAGATGAAAAGCTCAAAACTATTGATGTGTTAGATTTGTCTAAAGACCTTGAAATTAGGGCTTCAATTTCGACGAGACTAGGCTCGGTCTCGTCTGGAAATTCGAGATCGATACCGAGACGAGATTAGTAATTATAACTCCAGACCGAGACTCCTAAGTTCGAGACCGAGAGTCCCGTCACGTCAGTCTCGATAGTACAATTTATAAGTACGATAGTACACAAAAATCAAAGAAATCTAAATTTACTATTTTCCTACCTATATTTATGAGTAACACAAGAAGAAAAATATTTTCAAAACAGGCCTTATATAGTTTATAATAATTTCAAATTTATCCAAGAGAGTTTGCGCTGAATCTTTCAGAGAATTTCTATGCTGTCTGATGGTTAAGCCAGCTCTAGAAAACAACCTTTCTCTTGCCAACTTCCGTACCAATTTTGTTTCCTCTATGAAAACATTTTTGGGACTTTGTTTAAATTAATTTTGCTTCAAAAAATTCGACACTTTGTGAGGTCATTAAAATTATTTTTCTGAAAAAACCCAAATAATCTAATTATTATTCATTACATTAACGTGGTAATATCCTACAAATAGGTCGAATTTATTAGACCAAAACCGAGACCACAAAATGTATAGTTTCAGCGAGACCGAGACGAGACTCGGAAACTCAATACCTTGCGAGACCGAGACCGATACCTCAATAGCCTCGTCTCGTCTCGGCGAGACCGAAGTACTACTTGAAATAAGCAAAATTGAGTTTGAGGGGCACGAAAAAAAGATGCATTTTGATAATTTTGGGGAGTTTATTGTAAACTACCAAAGATTGAAAATTTCAAACAGACACTTTTGAAGATATATTTGGTACATGCAGGCAAATGGCAGGTGGTTGTTATCATATTTCTGTGCCAAAGTTATATGTGACACAAAAGTGACTTAGAATTCAATCTCTATTATCACTTCAGTTTCGCAGTTTTGCCCCTATTAGTGTTAATAAGTTCTATGACCTGATTATATGACCCAAATGCAAATTGCTTTCAACAAGACTTTTTCCAAATTAAAACTTTATTGCCTCAAATTTGAATAAATGATGACATAAAAAAGGAAAACTCAATATTATACTAACGAAGTGGGCCATATACCTACCTATACAAGCACAAATATTTTTTATAATTAAACGTATTTAATTTGGGCCCTATATCTTTAAAAGTTTAATGTATTTTCATGGCTTGTGCTCTATAATATGTACAGTTTTTATATCTAAACACATCACTTAAACACTATGTTAGGCTCGATGTTAGGTAAATGAAATTTAAAACTGCATAAAATGCATACATACACTAAACACTAAAGTATATTTTATAGCGGTTTTTTTTTATTGTGTTAAGTAATAATAATTAAGAGAAGGTGGGGAATAGTTCAGTATATGTATTCATGTGTAATAACATTTTTCTCAGAAAAATAAAAAATATATTATACGGAAATACATATCCTGAATTTTGACGCAGGTGTAGAGGAATTGGGTGCCTGCATTTAATACTAGGTACACCTAGTATTAAACCAAAACTCATGGGATTTGTCAAAGCTAGCGTTCTTTAAAATAAGTTAACTATTGATAGTTTTCATAATAGTTATTTTCCTAACAAGTGCGCAAAGTGATACTTTTCCGCACGCGAATGATGTTGACCGAACGACGCGAAGCGGAGTTCGGTCAATCAGTCGAGTGCGGAAAAGTCACTTTGCGCAAGTGTTAGGAACAATATTTTTTCTACGAGCGCAGTCCAAACAAGCACAGAATAATAATGACCCATATTTAAATAAAAGAAAAAGTATCTGTCAATTATACTTACTGTTGCTTTACATGAATATTATTGTTGACCTGACATGACTTAAAAAGATATGGTTTTTGGTTTAAGTTGTAAAAGAGCCTGTTTTTTGGGATACTTCGATTAACATATAGATTTGTTTAAAATCTGACAGTTATAAATATTGTTGCTTGACATAATTTTTTACTACTATCAGCGAATATTAACTACGATAAGAAGATTCACTCTCCACGGCGGCACGTCAACGTTATGTCTCCTTCCCCGCGCGAAAACTAGCATGATACTGGCATGTGACCTTTGGACCCGGCGCACACTGGTCGAATTTCTAGGAAAGCTGGCCATAATAAGGTTTACCAGAAATAAGACATAAAAGTTATTAAGTATTACACGTTTAATATATCGTGTTTTAGACAAATAATTGTTGAATTTTTTGCTCATCATCTGTATTTATATATAGGGAGTATCAATTATCACTAACGATAAAAATCATTTGTATATTCTTAAATTGTTTTAAAAAAGGATTTTGAAAATTAAGGGCTCCTTCGTTGTAGAAAAAGGGTTTTCAATTTTTAATTCGATTATCCAAATTTTGTTTTCGCAACGGTTAATTCAGGAGTCTCACGAGCAAAATGAATGTTAAGCGGACGACAGAAACGCGTTGATGAGGGCCTGCAATTTTGCCATACATGTATTTCAGAGTTATCGCTATTTTTAAAAATTGATCTAATAGGGACGCAACTGGTAAAAAATATAGAAGCATCAGTGCAGCTGTTGTTCAAAAACACTTGCGCTTATATTCTGAATATCCGAAGGTAATATCAAAGCCATATTTACAAATTAAAACTAAATTATAAATTTTTATCTGCTGATTCAGCCAAAGTATTTATTACCTCTTTTTATAATAACATCAGCCTTGCATCAGCAATAATGATTCTACCGAAATTTCACCTTCAGTTTCACTTACTACAATATTATGGGATTAGGGATGGGCGACAATAATCGATTATTCGATTCACTTTTAAGAAATTATCGATTAATCGACTTATCGATTAATATTTCAGAAAATATCGATAATTGATTATTTCGATTAATCGATTATTCAGTTATTTGCTAAAATATTAAGAGTTTAATCGATTATTCAATTTCTTGCCCATCCGTACCGATGACTTTACAACAGATATAGCTTTTAAAATTCCAATTTAAAAATGCGTTGCGTTAAGGGTAATTTAAACTTGAATTTAAATGACATTTGAAAATACTTTCAGTACAACATATGAAGCAAAAAAAAAACAGAGAAACGTAAATGCTCAAACAATGCAGCAGCAGGGAAAACTGCGCACGTTACAAATTTAGCCAATAAGGGATCCTCATTTCGACGCGTGATTTTCTGATAATCTGGCTACAGTTGTTGCACAATTAGGTATAACACCAACACATAACCTCAACGGAGTGTTAGCACGTTAGCAGTATAGTACATCAGTCTTTATCTTTTTATTATGTATTTGGGCAAAACTATATGATAAGAAGGATCACTCTCCGCGGCGGCATGTCAACGGTGTGTCTCCTTCCCCGCGCGAATAGTAACAGAATATCGGCAGGCCATGATACATTGATACAAATAAAACAATCATGTTGGCAGGCGACCTTTGACGCGGCGGCCATAGACCACCTCATTCTTTTGTCAGATTAATTTTCAAGCCTAAATTCTATAGTCCAGTCAATATTCGATATAAGATAATATCGCTATTTTTTAGTTGTATTGTATTACAAAATAGGAATGAAATATACAGTAAAATTGTGCGAAACCTTTAACCAATTTTAAAATCACCCAAAACGCCAAAATTTAATTAAATATTAAAAGATGGGGCAAATTCGAGCAACATTTTCTTCTTGATGTCTTTTGTCAGAATATTAGTATTCGGAAATATGGTGAAATCGTTAACACAAAATCAAAATCTTTTAAATATTAGTTATTACATACCTTGAGTATTGTTATCAATATTAACTAATTAAAAACGTTAACTGATTTTTGAAACATCCAGTTGAATACAAACTTTATCAAACTATTTATTTGGTGATAATAATAAAAAAACCGTAACGTAAGTTTGACAGGGCGTTGAAAACAATTCAGAAGATATCAATTGCGTTTTTTCAATGCCAACTAGAGTATTAGAGTGCTATAAATAATTTCGTTATAAATTTGATTAAATATACCGCAAACGAAAATATCGTTTATGGCCAGCTTTTATTTAAATTCAACCTGTGTGCGGTGGAGTTTGCTGATCGTTACCAGGCAACGAAGAAAATCAACGACGATTCCTTTGTAGCGCTTTCTGGCCATTAAGTGGGCCTTCTTGTCGTAGTTAATATTCGCTGTTACTATACCGATGATTTCAAAATATATGGTTTTTGGTTTAAGTTACAATATCGCGAATTACGGATATTTTTAGGGAAAAGAGTATAATTATGACTTAAAACGGTTTCTTATATTGCATAAAAAGTCCAAAAGTGTAAAGTTTCTAAAGGTATATTAACAAGTTCTTGTCTCTGGTGATTTTAGAGAATTTTACTTTCCCGCACATTTTCCCGCATAGCGTGCGGGAAAGTACTACTTCGTGCACTGAGTAGCGTGCGCAAAGTAGCCACTTTGCGCACGCTCGTAGAAAAATATTATTATAGGTATCCCCTCATATGAATAAAATTGCACGGCCTACAAGGATGTCGTCACACGACAAGCACTAAGGCCTTGTTATTGAGTGGGTATTGCATAGAGCCCCAAGGGGTACCCAGCGATTTACCGTTTCGGCTCTAACTTTTGAATCGATTTGTATAATTTAATGAAGTTTTAATATTTTGTGTAGGCCCTAAGGACTCATAAAGCCATACGAGAGTAGATGTTTTATATCGTTAGGGAAGTCAGGAACGGACTTGCCATCAAACTCGTTGGCCAAAATTCTGACAGGTCATTTTACAGAGCTGAAAATTGATATTTTAAATCCTTTGATCATACATTATTAGATAGGATACAGTATTTTTGTTCCGATAACACTAAATTAAATTACTCACCGTTAAAGCTAGATCATGTTACTTGAAATCAGATTGGGCAATCAAGGGTTATCGTATTTTTTGAATAACGAAATTGTTTTCTTCCCTTCTTCTTATTATAAAAATTACAGGAAAAACTTACATTCAAAAGTTTTAGAACATTATGAAGAATATGTTAAAATCGAAAAATATCACTAACGTTTATATTCGATTTTCATATAAAACTACTATTTATTAACTTTGTTTGTACAATGCGGTGCCAGCAGTCACTTTAGATACTCGAAAATATTTTTATCGCATTTTTCTAAGCCAATTTACTTAAGCATATTTTTTTATAAAAGCTGCAGGACAAATAGTTCTCAAGATTCATCGGGTCGACAGCCCTACGGGGACACCTAATACTTAAATTATCGTATCAAAAGACTTGTAATTAATCGACGATATCATTCTGGTATACATTAAGAAAGCACCTGGTGTGTATCAAGAAAAAGAAATGGAAATGACGAGTTACACAAGAGTAGGCTGGATATAGAGCAAGAGAATTCAGAAAGGTTAGCTTAGGTTAACGACTTATAGTCTGCCGGTGGGCTCAGTTGGAGAAAGACAGTTGATAAGAGATGAATATGAAGAAAAATACTGTATGCTTATCAATATATTCTCATAAAAATCAAATTTTCGGTTAGATTTGGCAAGGAAAAAGTATATAACATATTCGGCTGGTAGGCTAAAAGAGTACTTACATGTGTGCTCTGACATGTGATCAACGTTAAAAAGAAAAAAAATTGAAAAACAATCATCTGTACAGATTCACCTATTACCTACTGGAAATGAAATGAACGACATTAAACAACTAACAACTTGCGATAAGGTCATTATTCAAATGCTAATTATGTTACTTTAAGATTCTATATAGCCTAGGTGATTTTGCCAATTTCCTACTAAACAATCCATCCAAATAAAATAACAGTTAGCATTACTATGAGAGACATGGTGAATACCGCAACAGAGTTCAAAGCTCTTTGGCATTTTTTAAGGATAAAAACTTTCACGATGTAACCTATAATATTTATGTAGGTTACTACAATCTTACTAGAGTATGTACATCCTAAAAAAGTTGTTTTTCTTTTCTCTAAAATATAAACTCTTTTGGTCGAAAAATGTCCGGATATACCCGAAAAATGTCCGGATATAGCCGAAAAACGGGGCAAATTCGGACACCTGCGGACGGACATCCGCATAACATTGAAGGAAAGATATTCCAATGAGTACTTCGGACACTTTACACACACGGCTAGCATAAAAACTGAAAAATATTGCAATCAAGACTTATTTACCTAAGGAGTTCTTGTAAAGTGATGTTCTAGGTGTTTCCAGCTGTACGACGAACTGGTGCGCTCTTGACATCTGTCGTGAGTGCCTGACAGGCGTTGCCAGGGGCGGGATGAGGCAGGCCAAATCCTGGAAACGTCTGCCGTGAAAGTATCTGTAAAACAGGGACATCTCGGTCACATGTCTGCGGTGTTCTAGACTATCCAGATTCCGGGTCAACTCCGGGTCGCCGACGAGACGCACAGCCCTCTTATGAATGGAATCCAGCAGATTTAGGGTGTGCTTTGGTGCGGCACCCCAGATGTGTGAGCAATATTCTAAGCACGGTCTTATTTGCGCTTTGTAGAGCAAACGTAACTGCTGCAGTGTGTAACGAAGTTACTATATTTTTAGGGGAATGGTATGCAAGCCGGATTAACTTTCTTATTTTACGGGCTATCCACATCATTCTTTTTCATAAAATAAAATTTAAATAGTCTGAATTCAATTCTATAAAATATTCCGTCGCGAAAAGCCGGGAAATCGGTTTTCACATTTTCCATAGTTGTCGCGCGGTACCAGTAAAACGTCGCGATCCCCGTTACAACGCGGTGCGCGTGAAGGTCCCCACCTAATCGGCCGGCCGATGACGCGATCCCCACTACGCGTCAAGGTAACTCCACCGGGTCGCATCGCGCTGAACAGGCAGAACCCACCCGGGTTCTCGAAGAAGACGTCGCCAGTCAGCCAGCCGCCTAGACAGACCAAAAGACCACCACTGTCGCCAATGTAGCCGCCCAAGCTGGGCCGGACCCACGCCGCTTCCTGCAGATCGCCGCCTTCAGCAGACCGCCATCGTCGCCGCCTATCTTGTCCGCCTTCGCTGCTACTATACAGGTATTAATGTAGGTAACACTCTCTCCTTCACTGACACTACACTTTACTCACTATCTCTCTCTCTCCTTCTTTCATGGCTGGTGCTTGGTACGTTTACGGCCAGTTCTACTTTCTCTCTCTCTCTCCTTCATGGCGAGTGCTTGGCACGTTAACGGCCCGTTCTACTTTCTCTCTCTCTCTCTCTCTCTCTTTCTCTCTCTCGCTCTCTCTCTCTCTCGCATACACGTATAAACTACCTACCACGTTCCTTACCTAGCCTACCGCCTCCACGATGGCGTAAAACCGTAGTAGCGAAGTACGACCGAAAAGCAATTACGTATCCGCGCACGCGCAATCCGGGATTTATATTTCATGTATGCAGGAAGCCTCGTCAGGTCGTTTATTAATGTCGCACCGTATCCTTTGTATCGTCGTCTGTTATTGTTCGATCCTTATCGTCCGCATTTCACGTTCCCGTAATCTTCTCAGCATCAGGCCGCGTATATCCATATCCGTCAGGGTCATGGCAGAAGAAGCTATTTTGGATCGATGTCGGACCGTCAGACGAGTGCCTGGTAATTGGACTCGTGTATCCCGTACCCAAAGTAGTTTCGCCGCAGCAGTTCCGTTTCTAGCAGTTGGATATCGCGGCTCTGTTTCTCCGTTCTTTATGTATATGTCATTCCGTTACGTTTCGCATACCATACCCCCCCTCTGGCAATATTTTCAATATTTTCATTTCTTTATCTTTTGGGATAACATAAGTCGTATAAGAGTAACGCTTTAGTTAAGTATTCTAGGTTAGCCTCAGTTTAGGTAGGTTGGATTAGTATAGGATAATTATTTCGTTGCAGCGACGCTAGGTTAGCATAGGTCATCAGGGTTTTGAGTCAACCATTCTTTATATTTCAAGTTGGCAAATAGAGATGCTGTATCAGGTGTATTTCAAAATTGTGTGTTTTCTTTCTAAATCCCTTCCAGCTAGTACTAAGTTAAGTTAATTAAGTGAATTTCTAAAAGCAGCCGGCAACCACGCAAACATACAAGATCGACCCCTGGTTAGCCGTTTCTCCACTGTCTAAAAGCAACCCGGTGCGGAGTGGGCCCTCTACCACTATAATCCAGATGCGGTGGCGCCCGAGAATCAACCATAGGATGACGTAATGGTTAAACTAGGCAGTCCAATAGCATTATATGCAGAAGAAATAGCATAGCATGCAGAAGCAAATCGCCTCACAAGTGTATACAGTTTTTTGTTGCGAAATAGCGCACCAAGCTTCTGAGAGGCTGATTTTGCGATGTTAGCAACGTGCTCATGCTAGGACATATGGCTGTTGACCGAGACACCCAGCAGTCCGATTGACGAGGATGAAGGAATGCTCGATCCTGCCATGATGTCAGGGCCCGCCGTGTGCCGTCTTGAAAACAAAAAAAATATGTTCTCGGAACAACAAAAATAAGCATCTCCATATGTTCATAAAAACAACTTATGATTCTAGACTAATCTTTGGCATGTTCTTTAAGAATCCTTAATGGCACATCACCGGAAGTTTCAACATCATCTTCACCAATTTCCAATCTTGCTCGCAATGTGTATAAATCTAGTATCCCCACAGGCTTTACAGACTTAACATTGAGTCTTCGTTTTAGGTTCAGGTATTCTTGATGTTTTTAAAAAATCAAATGGAGTGTCTGAAAGCACTGAATTATTCTGGGAATTATTATTTTCAAGTCCTGTTTTCATATTATATATTGAGAACTTGATTTGGATCGAAAGGGCTTAATTGGAATGCTGTAAAACCTGACAAGACATTTTTTCATAAGTGCCTTCGATTCTATTCAGATCAGTTTTTAACAACATGGCGAAATCGGATTTTTGGATGGGTCCTTTTCTTGAGTTTCCAAACTGTAATCATTTTCGTCAAAAACACTTTTTTAGGGAAGGCCGGAGAAGGCGACGTCACGACAAATATGGATAATGATTGCAGGAAATAATACTTTGCATTTCTGGAGCACTTATCACGTGAGATGTCGTCAATCATACTTTTCTTTCTTAAATTAGGCAGCATTTTTGTTGGAACCATTCTACAAAACTCGGTCTTCAAACCAATCAGACTGAGTGCAAGAATATCGGCACCATAATGGTTCATTTTCCACCAATCTTTCGTAACGATGTTTCGCTTTATAAAGGACAAAGGGTGGCAATAAATTTCTCGAACTCGCTGCTGTTATCATGACAGAATTAGTGTTTTTTATGGAATCGATAATCACAATATTTGCTGCCTCTCTTACATCATACTACTTGACTGTGACACGACCAGTTCGACGCTGAACTTTCAGAGTTAATTATATTTTCCAGAAGCAGAGCTTCTTATCAAATTTTCAATTCATCAAAATATTCATGTCAGTGTGGGTGATCTGAGCTCAATTCCTCTTAATATTTTATGTGATAGGTCTTTATTTTAATTTTGAAACATTTTACCCATTCGAGCCCTGGCAAATTGGAATTATTTTGAAAACACTGAACCTGGATTTCTTTTTGGTTAAGATAATTCTGTACAATCTTCCGCAAGTCAAATTCTGCTAGGGGAAGCCCCGACGATGCAGCAGTTGTAACTCCGACGACAAAAGTTTCTTCTTCTTCAGCACTTGGAACTGGTGGATGTTCTAGATTTTTGTCATGGATTCCTTTAACTGTATCGTTAGTGGTAGATTTGGGAATCTCATAGAAATCCATTTTTCCCCAAGAAACATTTTGCGTAACCTAACATCTTGTACAGCCCTTGCTAATGTATCTTTTGAATAATTTCGTTGCAGGCGAAAGGTAACTGTTTAAGACACGTTTTGCTTCATCTTCGATGTCGCAAGGTCTGAATTTATCCGGGTTATCCCCATTTTACGGCATGTCTCTTCAATATCGATATATAAATATAGGTGTGTAGTGGTAGCTTACTTAGACCAGTGGTTCCCAACTGGTGGGCCGCGACCCTCAATGGGGTCGCAATGGTCCTTTAGGGGGTCATTGGGAGTACGGGGGACTTAAAGTATAAGCTTAAAATTATTCAGAAGCTTAAATTACATTAATTTAATATTCTTTCAATATTACGACGCGACGTGGCGAATCCAGATATAGGAATCCGCGTAAGAATACCTATAAACGTCAGCCAATTTACCTGGATAAATGGGATATTGAAATTTTTCTCCTGAAATGCGACATTATCCAATAGTAGTCGGGCGAAGTCGGCACTAGGCGGAGAAATACATTACAATGGAAAAACTTGTGTGAAGGGTGCACCTATGGAGCACCACCCATGCTTGGATCAAGGTCGAGTTTTCAGTGAAAAGTTAAAAAGCTTGCACCCCAACAAAAGGAATTCCATGATTCACCGATTGGCCTTTGCTACTAAAACTCTTCCACAACTTTTGCAAGAAGGGCTTGACACTGATTACAATAATTGTTAATTATATAAAATCTAGTGCTATGCAAAGACATGGATTCTTATCTCTAAGGATTTTTCTTCACTGATGTTCGTTGGTTATCAAAAGGAAATGTTGTTGGCCGTGTCTTTGAATTGGAAAACGAACTAAAACTGTTCTTTAAATGGACGGAAAACACGATCTTATGGCATACTTTAATAATGAGACCTAATCCAAAGAGTAACTTATTTTTCAGATATCTACATTTGAAACTTCATGGTATATTATCGACTTCAGAGATAATATTCAGGCGTTCGTATTAAAGCTTCGAAAGTAATGCCGTAAAGTAAATTTTATAAAATGTACTATGTTTGGACAACTTTTTATCAAGCTGAAGAATCGAAGACAGGAATTGTAGACAATCTTACTGAGGAAATTAATCATCACCTTCAAGCTCTTGAATCTGAAATTTAACGTTATTTTCCTGAGCAGCATAAGTTGGGAACTAATTTCATGTCTCTGTGGATGAAGTGCAAGGTAAATTTTTGGAGCTTCGAAATGATTCCTCAGCGCGTGATATATTTCAGGAAATTCGTTTATTCGATTTTGTTGTTCTAATCGTCATTCGTGTCCTAAAGTTTCCCTGTTTTTTTAACAAATATTAGTGATATTTTTGCTTCTAGTTATCTCTCTGAAAGCAGTTTTCAACTCTTCTGCAGATTGAGATGAGCCAGAAATAACTCCGTCAAGAATAATAAAACTTATTACGCAAATGCAAGCTCAGTAAGCAGTTAAGCACATGAAATATACTTATAAAAAATATCATCATTTTTGATAAGTCCTACAATATATTTCTTCAAACCGTTGTTTCGGAAAATAATGAGGGTAAGTACCTCCCCCTCGACTCATTAAAGATCAGGGATATTTTGTATGATTGACAAATTTTGGTAAAATTTGGGCGTAGTCTCCGACAATGTGCGCATCGCCTGCAGCTCTTTTTGCAACGGTGGGGTCGCGTCCATTTTTAAAAAATCTAAAAAGGGTAGCAAAAAAAAGTTTGGAAACTATTATGTGCTATTCTAATCCTAATACTATTGGCGTTGGATGCCAATTTATTACGTTTGATTCTAGGATAAAACTACTTGGCAAATGGCGCTGAACGACGGTTTACCAAACAAGTTAATATTTACCAAGAAAAATCAAACTGCGATGGGATGTCTACCTTGTAATCCGGACGTCACCAGTCCTCGTAATGACTCAGGCAGCACCGTCTGCAATCGAACACCAGGCTCAGCTCGTCTCGGGGAGGGTTGGTTCGAACTATCTTTTCCCAATATCAAGTTCCGTAATGTTGTCACTAAATAAGGAATTGAATCAAAATAAGTAATAATCCAAGTCGGGGTTGGACGCCACCAAGTTTACTTTTGTTGGCAAGCCCTATCGATGTTAAACGGACACAGAAAAACAAACTTGGAAATAAATAGAAACTAAGTTCAAATTCTAATGTCGAAATACGTAAACAATTACCTGCCGAAGACTACGCTATCTGCTTGGTCACCATTCAACATCTACATACTGGCATACACCCTAAATAATACCAAGCATTTGAGGCCAATACTTTATTTTGAATAGTAAAATATAACAAGCCCCTCTAGACTATTAAGTAGTTTCCCTGATTAGAAAGTAGCCAGCTACCCCGTGGTGAAATTTCGAAATGACCCGGTGTACTGGCTGACTAGACACACCTCCTAGTCAACCTTGACAGTTTGATGTAAAATATTTGAAGGTATCAAATGAAAGGTTATAAAGTTTTGAAAGTTCTAGTGTCAAATAAAAAGTTATACAATTTTGAAAGGTTACTTCTTCGAAACGCTTTGCTGCAACCTGCAACCTAGACGGTGATAGAAATACCGAATTTATCACATAGACTATACTAAGTTAATTTAACTCGGTTAGTATAGCCTTTCCAAAAAACTCAAGTTGCAAGTTTCAACAAGAGAACGTATTCCTCAAAAAGGAAACAATGTTATGTTCGATTGTCAAAGCCAAAATTAAAGTAAAAGATAATAAAATGGATTAACTTCCTCGGATATAAAATGTACTAGAGATAGTCCATAAATCTAGCACCCGTAAGAAGTAAGTAATGTTTCTAAGCTAGCGCAGCAACACTTCACAAAAGGGTATTTAAATATGTATACTTCAGTAGATTATGCTGTGTCCTAAAGAAATTAATCAACCGTTTTCGAAAAATGATCGAGTACTAGATTCTGTGTAAAATTTAAAAGTCTATGTAAAGTATTAAATATTCCCAGCACAATAGTACTGTCCAAGTGTAGTAATATAAATATAAAATTAGACTTATCTCGTATAACAGCGTCAGACTCCCGAGGTTTTATCCGAGGATTAGCCATCATTCTTCTCTGTATGTCAAAACAGTGCTGATTAACCAGATTCCGGATAAAATTGTATCTTCCTGATCTACAGGGAAACAGTCATACAACCCCGCAACAAAGCGCCACCGTAGAATACGGCTACTAAAACCATTTCCAAAAACTAGCTCCAAAAACCAGCTTAAAGAAAAACCAGCTCCAAAAAACCCATAACTAGGGGTTTACCAAAACTTCCTGGGTATCTTGAGAAGGACGACGGTCTATATTGCCATTACGGCGGTTGCTAAGACTTAATTCCCACGCAACTGACCTTTCCTCCGGAGCCCTAATCGACTTCCAGTCTACTTCATGTACAAAATATGGACATCCTCGAGGACTACCTCTCTACCCAAGAGAACTTCTTTGGCTAATGATTAAACAAAAGCTTTCCAAAATCAATCACAACAGTTTTTCTTCTGTTTCCTCTCCTCCTACTAGATCAAAATATCGGAAACAAATCTGTAAACACGTCAATCACTATCAGCTGACATTCAACTAAAAATCCTCAAATGTCAATCAAAACACTACCTGTCGGAAACCCTAGACAGGTACGAACTTATGGAGAAAAGACAATAGGGATGGTCGACCAAGTCGATATTCCTCCCCAAAATAACCTTAATAAATAAGAGAATTTTCACCCGTAACAAAACCACTGACTTAGACCTATCTGAGCTTTTTGATAGTGAATAATTCTGCATATATTGTATATACAGATGAGCCTTGGTCAAGCACAATGTGGTCTATTTCCTCCCATAATGAGGGACTGTCAAATGAGCTGTAAGCGTATTTTTATGCACTTTTGGTTTTGGTAAACTAGCTGGGCAGAGAGGCACCTGCGACTATATTATATTTCTCACTCGTGATTGTAATAAGGCTCATACCATTCTAGTAATGTAAATTATATTTATAATAGTAAATTTTATTAAAACTACCTTTAAGATATTAGTGTAAGATAGTATAAGTTCAGATGATATTAAATAAAAATTGAGACTATATCGCAAAGTAAATTTTCTATAAGCATGAAGACATGCCTAGGAAAAAATATTATTGCTAGATATAGCTTAAAATTGTATTTACGTCCATTTTATCATTGTATTTGTACCATGAGGTTGTAATTGCAGGAAAACTTAATTTTGAAAGAGTAGTTTCCACCAAGTACCTTTTTTTACATGTAATGGCATATTCCCCTGAACTAAATTAAAGAAATTAAAACAAACTACCAATTTTATCGCTAATACAATTGCAAATGGGCAATAAAAATATACATTAAAATAAGAGAGCCACTTTTGTTATGAAGCTAACAAATTAATATTAATCAGGAACGCCATCGTTATTTAATTTACATACACATTATATTTGCTCGAGTTAAAATTGTAATGCAGGATATTTTGTTTCATGCAGGATAAAAGTTTTAATTTCCTAACAAGTTTCGGATAAATAATAAGCGTGCGACAAAAGAGTAAACGTCAGACAAAAGATGTTAACGTTCGATAAAATTAATAATTGAGTGAATAAAAAATTACCATCTGCCGAATGGCTATCTCAGTTTCTAATTAATAAGTATCAGCGTAGATGAATATAGCTAACGTTCATCTATGGTATCAGGATGGTACACAAAGCTATTCTCCATTGAAAAGTAGTAATGTGTAAAGTTAAAAAGAGCATGTATCTTGGTTTTCATTTTTTCTACATGAATGTAGTCTAGTCATTTTATTAACTTTTTCAATAAATTAAAAGAAAACGCAATACATCTATGTACATATAAGTACAGTCCATACATTATGAACACTTTTTTTTTATCTGTTTTTTGTATAACAATTTTATCTATGTACATGTGACGTGTTGGGTTTTTAGTTTTGTACATTTTGTGTTCCTGAAGTTTTGTCCATATGTCTATGAACATTCCATGCTCTCATAATGTCGTATTGTAACAACATGTGTGTTAAATTATATTTGCACCTATAATTATTATCATTTTATTATGTTTTGTTTTATTTAATTTTTTTTAAACCGACTTGTGTAAACAAATTCATTTGTAATGCATGTAATATATTGATTCATTCATTCATTATTATTTATTTTAATATAAACACATATTCAGTCAAATGAGGATATCACCAATATTAACGACTAAAACATTGTCCGGGAAATTCTAAAAAGTAACGTTTGTCAGTTCCTTTCTTTTCTGGTATGACCAGGGCCAGTATGCCTCTATAAAATGTTTGCCTGGCAATGTCTTAAGCAATTTGACCTTGTAAATCTTCTCTGTGGAATCGCCTGAAATTTTGGTAATTTCTCCAACATAATGCCTTTCCATTTTTTACCATGATATTTTACCAGAAACCATGTTCCTATCTGAGGAGTTAAAGATTTTATTTCGCAGGGAAATTCCTTCTTTGCAGTGATTTTCTTCTGAGAGTAAACATTGAATTTGGAACACCAAACCGTTTCGAAGATATCCGTTTTTAAATTTGACCAAAAGTTTCGAATTTTGCAAACTTTTTGCGAATAGTGTTTTTTTAAATAATTCCTGGTGAAATGAGTTCGTGCTGTCCTTGAAGATCAGCCTAAAATAAAGTTCTCATGGTTACGCTGCGCCGGGGCTAATGTGTTAACTATGACAAATTCAATCATTTCTAAAGTTTTTGCTTCTCCTGATGTATCCTGGAACTATCAGATTTATATGTCATTATAATTAATCGGTGACAGGGGCGTAAACAAACGGGGAACAGGGAGTAGCTAAAACCTAATTTTTGTATAAAGGATCTTAATTTTTTCGAGATCTAAATATTTTAACCATTACCCTCTGCCTCCGCACATTCGAACATTGTGACTATTGCCCCCACCAGCTTCGAGTACTGGATGTGCCCCTGTATCGCGATCTGAGGTGCAATTTTTTGTTGTTAATATTTTCAATAAATTCACATCTTTTCTCTAACTCCTAATGTAAACTTGGCTTAACCATTAGCTTAAAATATTCCAGAGTTTAGAGAGGCCATTCTACATTGTTGAATTTCAACAATAATTCATTAGTTTAGTTTTTGAACGATTATTTTCATGCATAGAACTCGGTTTCAATGGCTCTCTAACTAAGTAAGTCGACACGATACATCTCTTTTGGCATATCTAACAAAAGAAGGATTAATGATTCAAGTCACAATAGAATTGTATAGTTGAATGGAGCCCAACTAATTTTGCTGAGGTTAAACCGTACATGGATTTTTATATCTTGAAGTTTATTGGACATTTTTATGGCTCATAATTTTGAAATTCTTTCGTTAATTTAGTATTGTCCCTGCAAATACTTGGCAAAGTCAAATGCTAATAAATATATGTCATATATCAAAAAAAAAAATAATAATAATACATAAAATTCCCAGCAAGGATATTTGCGCGCACGTCATTATTTATTCTATGGATCTTGAAATTGAAATTCGCATTTACAAAATGAAAATTATTTGGCTTTTTTCTCACGCATAATTCAGAAATTACCTTAATTCGGATGGTTGCCCTTCGGCGCGATATAAATAGAAATTTTTGAATTAAGTTGAATATTAAAGGTTGTATTATGATGATGCCGATGGCGTAACATAAATTATTAACGCAATATGCCCTACATGGAAAGCTTGACATGCTGTATAAAGTGCTGTAAAGGAGTTAAGGGAATAAAAACTTTCTAACTTTACGCTGTTCCCGCTGTTTTGAAACGTTTCCTGTACTGAAGGACAATACTGCTAAATAGCAAAAAATATATTAAATGCCTGAATGTTACAGATCCAAAATTCTTCTTTCTTCTTTTATAACTTTGAACGCTGTTATGAAATTAATTTTAAAAATTTCGATTGCTTAATTCCAGGTAAGTATTGCTCGTCTGATTTGCTCAATAGTTCCCAGTATTTCAGATGTCAATTTGCTCTTTAGACGTTCTTTGCGGATAAATGCAAATGAGTGCGAATTCTATTCAGCAAGAAATTTAAATCATAGCCTTCATTATCTTCTACGATAGCAAGAGCTGAAAAAATATAACTAATGCCCAATAAGGACAAGTGTGTTTATTGACTGAACCGCAAAGAGAATCTTTGCTTCATGACTAAAACCTAGTACATCATAAGTATGATTTGATTATGTGGCAACTAAATTTAATATTTCCTTACAAGATTTCAACCTGCAACCTCATTGATCCCCATCAAGTGTACGGTGAAGGTCTGCCCCAAATTATTTGTTTATTTTTCTTCAGAATATCGTGGTCTGTTAATTTATCGACAACATTATCCGTAGAGGCAGTTCAGATTGTTCGGTGTGGTTGAACATACTGAAATTGAAGCTCCCCAGTTTTGAAAGGTGGAGAACCAAAATATGTTATAAGATTCGGTAACATTGCTTCGTTGTAGTTTCAATGAAACATGCCAGTAAAAGATACAATTTTGACTTTTAAAGACATACAGATTGAATGCAAAATTTACTGTACCAAAATATAGTACGCATCCAATAAGAAAGAAGAAAAATAATATATTCAAGAAATAGCAAATAATAAGGGACACAGATAGTAGGTGGATAAAGTAAGTATCTTGTTTCCTCCCTAAATACTGCTATCTATCTGTAAAGTTGTCTGAGCGTTGAAAAATCTCGGCAATTGACTATAGCATAGTTGAACATGTCGAAATGGCATTCTTTTATGGTGCTGATATCTCTCCTGTGGAGGTGCAGGCATGCGCGGATGATCTAGTTATACTTATAAGAAGCAACTCGCAAAGAACTATCTCATACGATCTTTAAGAGTTGTTAACCGTGATCTATAACTGGTGTGAAAGAGAACAACTATCTGTGAATCCGCACAAAGCAGTTATGATACCGTTCACAAGGAAGAAAAGCTGGAAAACCCAAGACCACCTTCACTCAGAGGAGAAACTACCCCATTTGTGAACACAGTGAAGTATCCGTGAATTACCCTAGATAAATGAACTGGAATGCGCATCTAAATAAAATTGCCGCAAATGCGAAACTGTCGCTATGTACCTGCAGACGCATTTCTGGCAAAACATGGGGCATACAGCCATTGCAGAGCTTCTCGAGAATCAAATTGTCCACTTTACAAAGACAAGCGTGTCTGGCAATTAGTGCCGCCTTCGTCACTACACCCACAGCAGCGTTTGATTTTCTACTAAATCTGTCACTTCTTCAAATATTACTCGACAGGCAGGCCAGATGGGCTAGGTTTAGATTGACAGAGGCGGTGATCAACAATCCGCAAGCGACCATCATGGTGCCCAACAGGGTGTATCACCAGATGGTATGCCTACCAAAAATAACTATGATCATGCCTATCACGTCCTCCAGAGAGGAACAAATGGACAAAAAAACTAGGAACACTTGAGAACAACAGAGAATAGTTGGTGCACCGACGGCTTCAAGACCAATGATTGTACATGAGCCGCTGCATGAAATGAAAATGGTAAAGTTGAGCTTAAATGTCCCCTAGGCAAACATTCAACCATTTTTCAGGCTGTAGTTCAAGCCATTGATATGAATGCACAGTGGCTCATCGATAGAAACTGGAAAGGCAAATCAATCAAAATATTCTCGGATAGGCAAGTGGCTTTAAAAGCTCTTGAATCTAGCCATTATTCAGTCAAGGGAGTTCCATACTCCCTGCCAGGAACTACACACTCACCAAACTAGGTAGAGAAAACAAAATTACACTGATCTGGATACCTGGACATACGGGATATGAAGGCAACGAAAGAGCTGATGCTCTTGCGATGCAGGTGGTCGCAACAGCCTTCATAGGACCAGAACCAGTACTGGAAATAGCTTATGACAAAGCTTAAAAAGCCCTGTCCAGGTGGACGCAACAGCAAATTGTAGGCAAATGGAGAGAGTTACCGGGCCTAACTTCTTCAAAGATGGCAGTGAATCTGCCACCAGGAGTGAGAACTAGACAACTTCTTCAACTTGGCCAATCGCAGGTACAGGCTGTAGTTAGCATGAACACTGCTCATTGTCGGCTAAGAAGCCACATAATATCGTGGACTGTTGATTTATCGACAACATTGATCACTGCGGTTGCACAACCATAACTACTGAAATTGAAGCTCCTCAGTTTTGAATGGAGGATGACCAAAATCTGATATTAGATTGAAACTTGCCAGAAGATACCGTTACGAATTTTAAAGACATACAGATTAAATAAAAAAATTATTGTACCAGTGCGGTAGTACGCATCCAATAAGAAAGAAGAAAAATAATATATTTAAGAAATAACAAATAGTAAGGGTAAAATGCAGTAGGTGGATAAAGTGAGTGTCTTGTTTCCTGCATGGATACTGCCATCTATCCGTAAAATTGTCTGAACATTGAAAAATATCCGTAATGCAGCATAGCTGACCATGCCGAAATGGCATTCTTTTATGGTGCTGGTAATCGATGCTCCTTAAGGGCAACTATGTTATCGATATATTAATAAACAAACACATTCGGTTCCCAAGCATAAGGGCTGGTATTATACTACCAGACCAAACATGAACGGTGAAGCCTATACCGACATGCTTGATAGAACCATAGTCTATAAAATTTTATTAATTGGAAAATCAGATAAATATACATAGAAATCTCCCCGTAAGCGAGGATTTGCTACACTTCCAGCAAGATAAGTAGATCATTTCTGAGTGTTGGGCCGGTTGAAGGAATTGGAAGAAGAGGTTCTGTTAAGTGAGCACCCAGATATCTAGATCTAATATTTTTCGATTTTTCTTTATAGAATTTATCTAAAATCTATTGTTCTTAAAACTTACCTGACTCGATTGACCCAACTACGAGAAAGAATAACTCAACAGTACCGGATTTCCAGAGAATCATATGCAAATGTTCGCTAGGTGTTTAATTAAGAAAATTTTCTTCAGTAACCCAAAATCATTTGATCGAATGTAGTTTTAATTGGTACCATTGGACACCATTTTAGAGCTTCAAAATGATTACCATTTACGAATATATTGCGGTGATCGGAGTAGGTGAATTTGAATTTCAAATAGTCAGTTTAATGGCCTGTTCAAAGTAGTGACCCTAGGTCTACTCCAACTGGCCCAAACACCATATATGGGACGGTACTTTCCAATAGCAAAAGTTATTTATCGCCGCCAAACGTAACGACTTTCATAACATCTTGCATAACACAAAGAAAAATCTATCAAAATTTAACACTCGTTCTTCTAATTTCTATTTTAAAACTTTGAAAAAGCTCAAATTAAAAATTAAAAATGAAGATCTCATTGTTTCTAAGGCAGATAAAGGTAATTGCTTAGTTATTCTCAAAAAGACAGACTACATTTCTAAAGTTGAGACATTCTTAGTAGATAATAAATTCTCTCAATTACTTAACAACCCTTTTAATAGTTTTATAAGGAAAGTCACCAGGCTCGTCAGGCATTTCAAACCGTTTTTCGAAGAAAACAATGCTAAGAAAAATCTAATTTCTAGCAATCCAACAATACCTAGGTTGTATGGCCTCCCTAAAATCCATAAAATAGATACACCTATCAGACCTGTGGTAAGTTTTACTAACACACCAGTTTATTTCCTAGCTCAGTTTACATATAACCTGATCAAGGATATCACCAAGTTTACTCCTACATATTCGGTAAGTAATTCCATTTCTTTAATCAATAAACTAAAAAATTTACAACTTCCGCACAATTACATTATGGTTTCTTTCGATGTGTCTAATCTATTTACTACAGTACCAAAAACCGAGACAGTACAACTTGTCGGTGATCTTCTCACTTCATGTAATGTTAACGATCAACAGAAAATTAATTTATTGTCACTTCTAAACCTTTGTTTGTGTCAGGACTTTTTTCAATTCAATAACAAATATTATAAACAACCTGATGGCTTAGCAATGGGCAGCTGTCTTTCTCCTTTTTTAGCAGATGTTTTCATGAACAATTTGGAAAACAGTCATATAGTCAATCCCATAAATCGAGAGATCCTACATTGGTTCCGTTATGTGGATGATTGTCTTTGCTTCCTTGATTGCGATGCTCAGGGGGCCAACGCTCTTCTAGACAAACTTAATATCATCCATCCGAATATTAATTTTACAATAGAACTTGAAAATAATAATAAACTTAATTTTTTGGACATCACTGTTCATAGAGCGATGGAGAGTCTTGAGTTTTCGATCTATAGGAAACCTACTCAAACGGACCACACTATATCTTACTATTCCCACCACCCGTGGCAACACAAGATGGCAGCTTTCCATTGCTATGTCAATAGGTTACTCAATATACCTTTGTCTTCTGTCGAATACAACAAAGAGGTAAATATAATTAGACAAATCGCGTTCAACAACCATTTTGATCCTAGTCTTGTTGACACTTTAATTAACAAGACAAAACTCAAAAAACTAAGAAAAGAACTTTCTCACAGTCTAATTGATAATTCACAGAAAAAATACTTTTCCATCCCTTTTTTTGACTTAGAAACCAACAGCAAGATTTCCAAAATAATTCACCAATTTGTCAGTAATTCTCAACTCTCCTTTAAAAACAGAAATCAATTACAAACCTTTTTAAATAACACTAAAGATAAAATAGATATACTCTCAAAAAGTGGTATTTACAAGTTGTCGTGCAACTCTTGCGAGTGCACCTACATAGGTAGGACATGTAGACCATTGAAGGTCCGTATCAACGAACATTTGAACAGAAACAATTCTGCTTTCGGAGAACATTTGCGCAATCATAACCACATCTTCAGCCCTCATTCCGATTCAAAAATTTTGCATAACATTTCATCAAAAAACTTCAATAGGCTGGATTTCATGGAGGACATCGAGATCAACAGCGAGCTGCGCACAAACAACCATTGCCTCAACACTCAGGTCAATCTCAACAGATCTTATATCCCTTTACACAGAAGGCTTCTCGACTGAATTAACCTTTGCCCATACACTTGAATGTTGGGGGGGCCGCTTGATCAAGCGTTTTCCATTTCAAATAATTTCTCCTGTTTTCTACTACAACAATGTAATTTAAGTTAATTTTTATTTCACTTTTATCTTTCATCTGTCTTCCTCTTTCTCTATCTATCAAGTTGATTTAGCTTAGGCTAATTTCATCCCTTCTTAAGCTAGTCCTCTGGGAGTTGAGTTAACTTAGGTTATTTTCATCTCTTTTCTTTTCTGTTTTATCCGTCGAGTTGAGCTAGCCTAGGCTAACCTCATCTCTAAGTTAGTCCTCTACTTTCACTTGATCAAGCATTTTCCTTCAAACCAACTTGCAAGCCATCACAGTTAACCGATTTCTCAAGTATTTTTATTGCATTTTAGCCATTCAATGTGTATTATGGCTTTTGTTTGTCTCATCTAGCATAGTAGCAGCCCTTTTGTATTTTAGGTTAATTTCGGACCGCTGCAGTAACTTCATCTGCTTTTATCTTTCAACTTAATATTTGTCTTTTTAAAACTTAAAATTTAAAATTACCGCCGTCTTTCGGTATATAAGTGTCATCAGTCTGCTTGTCAATACTGTCATTAGTGACAGTCGACACATTTAATGTGTCATCCAAAAGCACGAGTCTTTGTACCATGTTTTTGTTGTATTTTCGTATATTTTAACTTTTATTTTAATCTAAATTATGTGAACCATTTCTCATAATTTGACGCACAATGTGTGATATGTAATTGTGATCATTGTCGATTTTTGTTGTGTTTGATCCATGGATATGTCCTTTGTCTACTGACAAGTAAGTAAAAGAGGTCCACCATTTTCTTTCTCACGTATAAAAATGACACAAAAAAACCTTCATTCTAATTAATTACTTTAGTTAATCCCCCTTTTTGTAATAAAAAATCGTTTTAATCCCAACAAGTTTATAACTGGGCACAACAGTATTCATTTTCAAAAAAAAAAAATTTATTTACCAAAAATAAACAATGTCTAAATTCAACAATATTCCTTGACTCACCACTGACAAGGGGTTCTTTTGCTTACTTTCAGGTAACACTGATGATGGCTACGGCCGAAAGCGCTCTGTTACGCTCTTTATAGAAGTCCCTTTGGATTAAAATTTGCATGATATACAATGTGTTTCATTGCTAAAATTAAAATTGACAGCTAAAAATTACGCCCCCTCATATAGTTTTCTGGTCAGTTGGAGCAAACATATCGCTTAAGTTGCTGCTTCCTATTATTGCAACGAGGGATTATTAATATTTCTTTTTGTCTTTGTTTGATTTGATAAAAAAAATCAAATCTAAAAAAAAATCGGATAGCCGGTATATCTATCAGTATAGATAGCATCTTTTATGTAACAGAAAACGTAATTTTCAATTTCCATTGATAAATTACTTACATTTGTTGAGTGGAATATCTCTTCGCAACACAGGATATAAATAAAAGACATTGCTTCACCATCTCTTAAATTATTCCTTTGAAACAGTACATCTTTATTCTAAGGACGCTGCTGTAAGCCGAAGAAACCGCTCCTCGGAGGTGAATAAAACTTTAAAAATCAAGTCGTGGATTAATATTAAGACTATTCCTTTCCCAGATACGAGTTTTCAGAAGGTACGTTACTTGTGCCAGATATTTCCAGTTATAAAAAATTTCGTTTTGTCGTTTGTTTAAAATTTGCTTAGAACTTGCTTGATCATTAAAAATGCGGAAAGTGTTCTCGTCGTCTAATACTCTTCGAAAGTCTCGTCAGACTTATGTTTTGAAATATAATCAGTTACAAGTCTTGAAACTTAACTTCAACTAGGTACGGTAAGTTAAACAACTTTTTTTCTCCGTTTAAGTGCCATGAAGCATATCCATCAATAAATTAAACGAAAATACGAAATACATACATATTATTATGAAAGTCACTTAACGGGAAATTAATAGGTCAACATTTGTAATAGGACGGTAGGTACTATGTTTATCAAAAGAGATCTTACGTGTACATATTTTTTGAAATGAAAACTTCTTTAGGTGCGTTCAGCACACTTTTTCCTGGATAGTAAATGAAACTCAACCGTAATGCGCCACACTCGAGTATGTAATATTTTGAACCAACACCTTCTAAATAAGAAGGCCTGATATCTAAATCTAAGATGGCGTCGCGCATAGGGAGCCTTCTCTGACAATGGAAAACGTATTAATTCACATATAAATTACTTTTGATATTATTTGACTTTAAAAAGATACATACTAAAATTATTTTTAATAGTTAATTACATGTCATTTTCCAAAATAACAACAAAAACTCGTTAACGAGTCATACCTACCACAGACAGGAACATAATAATTATTATAATAAGTAGATTAAAAAATATAAAATGCTATGATGTACAAAACTACTGACTATGGTTATTAATTTGTAAATATAGTGGTTTGTTTAAAATATATCTTGAAGCGAAAGTGTATATAAGCTAAAACCAGAATACATAGTTACTTAAATATTTTTTAAAGAATGTTTAATTAAAATAATGTAATGTGAAAAAAATAATGTTTGCTTTTGAGGAGTGTTTTGATTTGACACAATTGTTTCTGTTTTGTTAAAAAAAAAAACTGGTAGAGTCCATAAAGTGGGTTGTAGCTCTTTCAATTTCATTGGGCTTAAGGAGGGGTTTCACACACCTAAAATATATATTTACTTTAACTGCCTACGTGAGACCAAGACTTCGGTCGAGACAGTTATTGAATACAACACAACCACCTTACGGGTAAAGTAAGCAGGTACTGCAAAGCATTTTTAGGTAAAAAATTGAAAAATAACATAATTAATTAATATCATATGTTGTGCAGGCAATTTTAGGTACAGCCTCTACAAATACGTGTGACTAGTCACTGCCTATAAAAATATAAAAACAAAACTTAACCATTATTTGCTCCAACCAGAATGGTTGGAACAACTGATTTTTCCCTCTTCATTGAATTTACCCACTGCTGCCTCAATTCACCTTCTTTTGGAAATGTAAAAGCTGCCCCTTTGGGTCCATTTTTGCCTTTACATTTGGGAACCAAACAAGTTAACACCACGTTTTAAATTCACTCAATACTATTATACGCAATTATTTAAGAGTCAATGTTCTGAGCTAGACTATTAAACTTAAACCAAAGCTTAAACATACTTTAATTATTACAACACGCATCGAAAAGCACCCTACAATATTTGATCAATATTCAATAATGCAACAAATAAAAAGTGTTTAAGTATCCTAAGTAAACTGAGGTATTAAAATCAAATCTTTGATGTTGTCTGACTGTAGCTTAAAAATGTCTGTGGTTACCTAAGACTTATTGTAGAGTCAAAAGGCAGTCAAAGTAAATAGGTGAGTAGGCATTGTTTTTATAAACTATAAAACAAAAACCTTAAGGGCTTGCCTATTTAGTTCACACAGAGTATATAAATATTAAAATTTTGGTTATTTATATATTAATAGGTATTAGCTCTGAAATTTTAATAGATATTTGTGGAAACACACCTTGTACCAGAGCAATCAGTCTAACTATAAACTATAAGTATTTAGTTGTGTACTGTAGAATAATTAGGAAGTGTAGTGTAGTATGGTAGGGTTAAGAGTCTATTTTCACGAACACAGGGCAATGTCCTTGCCATTAACACAATAAGTGTTTGTATAAATTTTTCGTAATTTATATTTAAAACTCGAAATATATCCTTTACAATATTTAGTTTCGGTCCCAACAGGAGTGCCCATATTGGCTACTGCTTTTCTTAGTTTCACGGCCTTATAATTCAGAGGGCATTGAACGCTCAACTTTCTCAAGAACGGTTGCAAGTGAAAATTTGGGATTGGCACGTTTTTAGGCAACACTTTCAGGCAGCTGACGACCATATGTTTCTGGCGATTCAATTTTCCGTGTCCGAGTTATTACGTCACATGTGCGATCTATTTAAATTTGGATAGACGACAACTGTCGAAAAAATTTGGCGAGAATCGGGTAATGGCGAGTATTTTATTTGGGCGTGTACATTTTTGAAGCAGGAGTAATTTTGGGTCGTTCTAGCGCCGAAAAAGCGGAGAGTACCGAAAAAGCCGAGACGGCAGTTCGATAGGGAATTAAGAGGAGAAAATTCTCTAAGTGCCTTTCTGTTTCGAAAATGTCGGGAAAATGGAATTTTTAGGGAAAACATCGATTTGTAGGTCAAAGAAATGAAGGTGTTAATTTTTTATCGAAAAATAATTTTTTATACAAATATCGACCACTTGACCAGAATGTACGTAAAAATAGTATAAGATGACACTTTAAAAATGATGATGCCATTCATACAGGGTAATCTACTTTGAATTTAAACTTTTCGCTATTTCGAGTTTTGACACGCCACATCAACACTAAATATTTTATTCCTGGAAATCCGAATATCTGGAGCAAATTATCGCCCTTTAAAGTATTCACTTCTGTTATGCGGTTTAAGTACACACCCTTTTTATTTTATTATGGTGTCCACACAGACTTCGTTGCACAAAATTAATTGGTGCTGACGAACTAACACCTGATTATATTCCTTCGCCTGCTCCAATCCTGTTCCGCTAATGCGAATTACATATCGAACCTAGTTTCGTCGCATTTTTATATGCCGCCATTGTTTGCCCTAAATTTAACATGAAGAGCAGAAATGACGCTAAAAATGTGGTATAACTTTGACAGTCGATACCTCCAAAACTAAATGCTAAACTTTTGAAACATCTGTGTCAATCTACCGCAGCAATTATTTAATCCATTAATGTTATGGCTGTACACCCTATGAGAAAAACTGACCCTGGAATAAAATTCATATAGTTCTCTAATCCTGTTTAGAGATTTATTTTCTTGAATCACCTTTCTATTCAATTTTTTAGGTTACTCTTCCGATCTTTTAGCGTGTCATTTTATGAATTTTAAGTAAAAATAATTTTAGTAAAAATACTGCTTCAGATTTATTTTAAAATCTTTTATTAAATACTTGAATGTTTGAGACGTATGCTCGAAAATGAAGGACACCAAAAAAAAAGTTGACAAAAAATAAGAATATTTATATTAAAGAAAAATAAATAATGTGTGCTAATAGCAAACGCACAAGCAGCAAGAGGGTTAGAAAAATGGCATGGAATACTGCCCTATCATTAGAAAGTAACACAAAACAGTAACGGAAAGAGGTACCTACAGAGACGCATGCTCGAATATAAATAAATTTAAGATGCTAAAAAAAGAACACAAAAAATTGGAATTGAATGTTTCAAATTCAATTTAATGAATATTAAAAGGAGGAATTTTTGTACACGAAAATACTTGATAATAGATTAAGAAGAATACAAACCTTGTCCGCGAGATGTAATTACTGAAATTTGATAAAGGTGTCTAATCCTGTCTAGACATTTAATTTTTTAAATCGCCTTTCAATTTCTTAGGTTCTTCTTCCGATCTTAATAAACGTGCCATTTTATTAATTTTAAATAAAAATACATTTTTGTAAAAATTATGCTTCAAATTTATTTTAAAATATTTTATCAAAAGCATGAAAGTTTCTGCATTCCGCTGAGGCGTATGCTCGAAAATAAAGGAGGCCTTAAAAGAAAAAAATGACGAAAATTAAGAATTTTTTACTTGAATTAAAAGGAAAAAATGTGTTAATGGCAAACGCGCAAGTATAAAAATAGCATGGAATACTGCCCTATCATTAAAAAGAAGCACAAAACAGTAATGGAAAGGGATATCTGCAGAAACGCATGTTCGAATAAAAATAAATTAAGATGCTAAGAGAATAACACAAAAAATTTCGATTCAATGTTACAAATTCAATTAGTAAATGTTAAAAAAGAGGAATTTTTGTAGACGAAAATACTTGATAACATATTAAACACAATAAAGTAATTTAGAGTAAATAACTATACATAGATAAGAATGGCGTTAAGAAGAATACAGATCTCATAATTAAAATAGACTGGAAAACAGATCGCTAGACCAGCGCTAGAAATAATTTCTGAAAACTGATATAACTGTCTAATCCTGTCTAGACATTTAATTTTTTGATTTGTCTTTCTAATTAATTTCTTAGGTTCCGATTTTCATAAACGTGTCATTTTATGAACTTTAAGTAAAAATAATTTTTTGGTAAAAATTATGCTTCAAATGTATTTTAAAATCTTTAATCAAAAGCTTGAAAGTTTCTACATTCCGCTATGAGGTGTAAGTTCAAAAATAAAAGCCACCCTAAAATGAAAAATTGAGGAAAAGAAAAATATTTATATTAAAGGGAAATAAGTAATATGTGTTAATGGCAAACGCGCAAGTAAGGAGGAGCACAAAATAGTAATGGAAAGGGGTATCTGCAGAGACGCATGTTCGAATATAAACAAATTTAAGATACTAAAAGAAGAAGAACACAAAAACTTGGGATTTAATATTTCTAATTCAATTTAATAAATATTAAAAAGGAGGAATTTTTGTAGACAAAAATAGTTAATAATTTACTAAATACATTAAAGTGATTTAGAGTAAATAACTATACAGCAAAAGGCGACAAGAAGAATACCGACCTTATAATAAAAATAGACCGAAAGGAAAATCGCTTGACCAGCGCTAAAAATAATTACCGAAGATAAACTTAACGCTCTAAAAGAACAAGAATGTAAAAAAAATAATCAGTAAATATGTTGACATTTTCACTACTGGGGGTGAAAATTAAGCTGAAAATTTGTTATGGCAAAAAGTAAATGAATTAAATAAATCAAAATAATTTAGAGTAAACAAACATAGCACATAGAAGAAGACTCTATAATAATTAAAAGCATACCACACGATTTTGAACAGCCCGCGTAAACTCGGACATCACAAATCTAAGAAAAAAATGTGGTTGGGCTAATAGATGATGCAAGAAGGGCTATTTCTTTTCAGAAACGTGCCTTAAACAGTTACATCTCATCTGTGATTTTGATATGAAGCATTTTTTTCAACTGTTTTGAAACCACAACTAAAACTAAGCGTGATGGGAAAGAAATTTTCTCACTTCTTAGTAGCCCTATATTTTGTTTGTAGTTGTATAAATTTGGATTTTAAATCTGCTAAACTTTTTTTTTAAAGAGGCGTAACAAAAAATCTTATTTTAACGACATGATCAGATTATACGAAAGACAGTTGGGAGTCGAAATTATTCAAAAGGTACATTAGCAAAGGCTGTACAAGATGTTAGGCTAAAGGACATTGGAATTTTATGTCAGTCCTAAATTTATCATTGGCGTTAATGTTAATGGAATTCGTGACAAAAATTTAAAACGTCAACCAGTCCTAAGTGCTGCTGAAGAAGCAAGTTTGATCGTCGGAGTTACATTTGCTGCATCATGGGGGTTTCCTCTAAAAGAATTCGATTTGCGGAATATTACAAAAACTGTCTTAACTGAAACGGAATCCAGATTCAGTGTTTTCAAAATAATTCCGATTTGCCAGGACCTGAGTGAGTGAAAAGATTCTAAATAAAAGTAAGGAATTTTCACACAAAATATTAAGAGAAACAAGACTTAGATCACCCATACTATAATGTCAAAATATTTTGATGAATTGAAAATTTCATTAGAAGGTGTATCTTTGGAAAATATAATTAACTATGACGAGACAAGCTTCAGCAACAACACTGACAGTGTCAAAGTCGTATGCGAGAGAGGTGACATTATTGTTATCAAATCATCGGTTCCACAAAAAACAGTATATCTGTTATGATAGCAGCTTCCTGTTCGAGAAATTTATACAGGAAATCATCGTCACGAAGAATAAGAGGAAAATAGACCATTAGGATGACGATATTTTAGCACTCAATATTTTTGATTTGAAGAATAGTTCCTACAAATAGTGTTAGCTTACTTCTGAAGAAAACGAGAAAAGAATATTCTGATTGGCGATAATTTGTCACCACACCTCACGTTACAAATCATCCAAAGGTGGGAAGAAAATAACATCAAATTTGGTATATCTTCTGCAATCTCTACCTATATTTGCCAGCCCCTTGGCGTCGTCTTCTTCGCCCCTCTCTAAAAAAGTATTGAAGGAAAGCACTTGCAGATTGAAAACTCAAAAAAAGAGAACCCTTTCAAAATCGATCTTTTCATGCTGTAAAAACTGACTTGAATGGAATCGTAGCAACTTCTGAAAAAAGTAGTCTGTTAGATTTTAGAGCGAGTGGAGTAAGCCCTTATGATCCAAATCAAGTTTTTAAGTAATCCCCAAAACAGGACGAATGAAGATAATAATTCCCAGGATAATTCAGTGCTTTCAAACACACTATTATTTTTCTTTTAAATCAAGAATTTCTGAACCTAAACTGACAACTAGAAGAAAGTGCATCAATGTTAAACCTGGAAAGATTGATGATGATTTCAATAGATTAGGAGCTGTTGGAGATGAGGTTGAAAGTTCCGATTATGAGACATTAGGTGTTCTTAAAGAAGATGCCAAAGACTAATTAAGAATAACAAGTTGTTTTTGTATACATATAAAGACGCTAATTATTGTCGTTTCGAGAATATATTTTTGATTATTGATTTTAAGAAGATTGTGTACAATAAAATGATAAACAAGACTTGATCAGATTTTTTTTTGCTTTCATGTTAGCCGTTTGTGGTAATATTTTTTAAAACTTAAATTAACGTCCCAAGATATCATTGAAACACGTTTGCTTCAACTTTATGCGATTCAAAACGGGTATACGAAGTTGACCCATTTTTCAGGTAAATCCTGGCACCTCTCTACAAAAAAAAATTATTTTAGAAGGAAGGAAGTAACTTCTTGTTTTAAGAAGTGCTGTAGCAAAAAGGTAGTAACCTATGTAATATTGGGTATATCGCGATAGTTTCTACGCTTAAAAATGGCAATTTTTTCAAAATTTGTCCAAACTAGTCTCGTTTTTACGGTATAGAACATATGACCATGAAAAGGTATGTTTGCAAAGACGTATGTTCAAAAATAAACATAGCATGCTAAGACAAAAAATAATAATTCTATTTAAATTAAAATAATAGTAAAGTGAATTGTAAAGAATAGATTAATTTGTTCAACAAATAATTTTAACTGAGAGTAAATATCATGACACATGACGGGTGGTATTAGACAATTTGGGTTAGTTTGTGTTAGATTCGATAATGGCTATAAAACCATTAATGTTCAAGTTATTATAAGTCCAACTACTGTCTAATGATGACCAATTCGTTTTTTAAAAAATCCCCGTTGAAAAGTTTTTGACGAGTAACCCTATTTGTTGTAAGTACCATCAGCTCCTCGGAGAAATGTGCCAGCCCCTTAGCGGCGCCTTCTTCACCCCTCCTTAAGAAAGTGATGAAGGAAAACACTTACAGATTGGAAACTCAAAAAAGAACTATTTTAAGATCCGATCTTCCCATGCTGTTAAAAACTGAGCGGAATAGTAGCCACTTCTGAAAAATTAGCCTGTCAGGTGTTAGAGCGAGCGGAATAAGCCCTTCTAATCAAAATCAAGTTCTGAAGAAAATCCCAAAACAGGACGAAACAAGATTGGAATCTGTTGGAGATGAGGTTGAAAGTTCCGATTATGCGACATTAGGTGTTCTTAAAAACATGCCAAAGATTAATTAAGAATAACAGGTTGATTCTATATACA
>MU185240.1:48999-62705 GCA_016904865.1 Pissodes strobi | reverse complement strand
TATTAACATAATTTGCATAAACATTTCTCCTATTTTCATTGATAATTAATATTTGATGGCCTAACAGGTGTATACATTTTCATATTGTTATTAACATAATTTGCATAAATATTTCGTCTATTATCATTGATAATTAATATTTGATGGCATAAGTGTGTATATATATTAATATTGTTATTAACTTAATTTGCATAAATATTTCTTCTATTTTAATTGATAATTAATATTTGATGGCATAACGTGTGTATATATTTTAATATTGTTATTAACATGATTTGCATAAATATTTCTCCTATTTGATGGCATAACATATGTATATATTTTGATATTGCTATTAACATAATTTGCACAAGTATATTGATTTCATTCTCATTGATAATAATTCATATTTGATGGCACAACATGTGTATATATTTTGATATTGTTATGAACCTAATTTGCACAAATATTTCATTTATTCTCATTGATAATTTATATTTGATGGCCTAACATGTGTATACCTTTTCATATTGTTATTAACATAATTTGCATAAATATTTCTCATATTTTCATTGATAATTCATATTTGATGGCCTAACATGTGTATATATTTTGATATTGTTATAAACATAATTTGCACAAATATTTCATTTGTTCTCATGGATAATTTATATTTGATGGTATAACAAGTGTATATATTTAATGAAATCGTTTTATGCTGTGAATAACACTGTGTATTGTTTCCTGTCTCTTCGTGCTGGAATTTTAGTTTTAGTATGACTGTGATTGTAATGTAAGTAAGGGACTTGATGAATCCACTAACATTTTCCTCCCCTGACTGAGCGAATATCCTAGCTATAAATCGTGAGCTTGCGAGCAAAGCACCCTAAGTCGTTCTTTTAACAAATGCTATATTTTCAATGATTTGCTTTTGTATGAAACCTATGTGAAATTTAAATTAACATTATTTTGTAACCTTGAATTTTTGACTTGATGCCAATTGCTTATAAGCACCCGAAATGATAAAGGATCTGTAGCCTGTGCAGAATTACACAGAATGAAACCACATATCGTAATTGAAATGTATTATATCGAAATGACTATAACTAATTAGCAACAGTAAACGAATACTATTCAATCACAAATAATGTAATCAATCGCTAAGCGATAACGAAGGAAATATATATATATATATATATTAATCGGCCTGCAGGTCTTACTAGAGATATTAGCTCAATTTGCAACTATAGCTGAGTAGCCTCCCGTATGGGACCTCAGTACCTGCTGGCGACGTCTGGCTAACTAATACTAAACTCTTCAGTTTTGAATGTATTGTAGTATTGTCACAAGTGTGGAACGACAAATTGCGGTACGTGAGACAGTAATTTAATTAATTATTATACTAATGAAGGTTGTACAGCATAACTCGGTTTAGGAATTGGGATCGAGGTTTTCTCTGCCATGCTCTTTTCCCTCGTGAATTCCAGGCGGAGTATGGCACGTTTTTCTTCAATAAATTAGGCGTATTAGGAATCTGTGGTTTAATTTACATGACGCACCTTTCCCTCAAATTTCCCTAATTGTGTTTAGTCGAAGCGCAATCCGAATAATTAAAAATTGTGTAAGATATAATAATAACACAACGTAGGTATTGATTTCCTTTTAAATCTAATTTGACGATCATTGGCAAAATAAAGACAAAGCACAATTTTACTTATCTGATTCAACTATGTTGAATCGACCCGGGTACGTTATACTACAGTATCGGCTCCACTTTTTGGAATAGTAAGTACTACATTTTATGTTTTTCCGGATGTATATGCAACATATTATTACCAAGACATATTTATTGACAATATCTATTGTTCCGTTTGTGACAGGCGAAAATGGACAAAATTCTTGATTGTTAACTAAAGCTAAAATTACATCTACTAATCTGCTATTAAGTCTCTTTTATTCACCATTCTATACAAATTTTATTTTGTTCCCTTATTTACATTTATTTCATTTACCATTTAAATCTTAAATTAATGGGTAGTTCATTTAATGTTCCATTCCGTCAAGAATGCATTAAAGAAAAATTGAAATGAGGGTTGTTGAGAGTGGTTTAAACTTCAAAAGAAAGGCACTCATAGAAAGTATATTACTATAAATTGTCATTGTACATATTATACAAAATTCTATTTCCATTAATTGAAAATCAGCAATATTGTTCTCGTTTCGTTGTGCTAGCTCGGCCTTATGGTTTGGGCAACTTCTTTCTACTTTAGTGTCTTTCAGAAAGGGAAAAGGGGGTCACACACGTGCAGGCTCTAAACAAAAGTAAACATTTAGTATGAAGTAAGTTTTAGGAGCCTAGAAACATGCTCCTCGAAGGTGAAGTTGACTCGCTTGAAAATTTACTAATATTGCCTCATGATTCTTTACTTTTTAAATATAATGTGCGAGAATGGTGGATTCTAATTCCAGAGCATTCCGTATCTTTATTACGCTTTCCTACAAAAAGAATCGGATTGATTAGAGCTTCTAAAAGTGCAAAAAGGGAATGTAAGTAAGCCTCATACAAGTTTCTTTAGCACTTTTATCTTTATCTTACCTTAATTTTTATTGGCTAGTAGGGATTATTTGTGAGAATATACTATCATAAATGCAGTATTGCTTCGGTTCTGATTAGTTTCATTTATCGTTATATTCGTTTCTCTATTAGTTTTCTTTCTGACATGTTATTTCAGGGGCGAGTTGTCATCTGAATTTGAGGTTTTGAGTTGCGCAAGGAAAATCACAAGAACATGAGCGGTTTGAGTTCACATTTGACGTCATTGTTGAAGGAGAGCAGGTTGTTGGTCAAGCTTGGACTAAACTGATAGAAGCCTTGGCACTTGTGACATGAAGCATATGGTTGGAAGGTATTTTTAGTACAAGTTGCGCGTAGTCTTCTTTTCATCATCTTTGTATCATTAAAAACAGCTCGGCAGAGCGTCACATACTTCATCTAATGAAAAGAAAGCACTCCGCGCAAAGATGTCCTTTAAATGTGCATTCAGCCTCCCAGGCAACATGATCCTGACATCATCCGGTAGGAGGTTATAAAGTCTAACTCCATAGTAGTTAAACCCGGTCTGACCCCGAATCAGTCTTGTGTGTGCTGTCAGCAGGTTGCACCTATGTCTAGTATCATGGTCGTGGTGGTCTGCATGCGTATCATAAAAAGTTAAATGGTTCTTAACATACATCACACACTCCAGGGCATAAAGACAGGGCAAGGTGAGAATGCCCAGCCGAACAAATATGTCCCTGCAGTCATCCCGGTAGTTCAAACCACCCACCAGCCTAACAGCCCTTCGTGGAAGGCCGAACAGGCGGTGGCGAATGGGAGAATGGCCCCAAGCCACAATGGCATAGGTAAGTCGCGATTGGAAGAGGGCAAAATAAGCCACTCTCAAAGTGGATGCAGAGACTCTATCGGCCAACTGTCTAATAGCAAAGATACTAGCACACAACATATTGCCTACCATCACTCCATGTTTATCCCACCTCAAATTAGGGTCCAAAGTCACCCCCAAGTACTTGACAGACACCGGGTTCGTCCCAAAGCTGTCCAGGCTCCGCGTAGAGGACACCATGGTTACCGTTTTCGAATGATTAAGTGCCAGCCTGTTGCAAGCAAACCACTCCTCCGCCGCCGACCGCGCCCTGCCGATACCCTCACCCAGCTCCTCGGGGCTCCTGTCTGAAACAAACAATACTATGTCATCAGCGTAGAAGCTGCTCTTGATGTTTGTCATGGCAGACTCCATATCACTGAGGTATATGAGAAAAAGAATGGGTCCAAGGACGGAGCCCTGCGGCACCACCCAACAGCGCTGATTGTCTCCTGTTCCGTAAGTATGACGCAACCAACCCCAAGCATGTCGGTCCGAAACCCAATCTGTTCATTTTGCTGAGAAGGATATCATGGGGGACGCAGTCAAACGCCCTACTGAGATCGCAGAAGATGGTCGCAGAGTAAAGTCCCTCCTCAAAGCAGCCCAGGGTGTATTCAACATATTTCAAGATAGCATCGGTCGTGCTTAGGTCTTTTCGAAACCCATATTGATTTTTATTTAGTATGTTATGGTCTTCCAAATATTTGCACAGCTGGATCTTTATAACCTTTTCAAACACCTTCGGAGAATACAGGCAAGACAGAAATAGGCCTGTAATTTGATAATTCATCTCTATCTCCTCTCTTGAAGATAGGCGTAACCGAGGATATTTTCAGCACGTCAGGAAGAACCTGTTCCCGAAGGCATTGATTTAAAATCTTAGTTAGAGGAACGAGAATGTGTTCTTTTATCACTCTCAGCAATGGCACACTCAGCCCATAGACATCCTTAGCACCAGTGTTCCTCGAGGAGTGAATGATGTCACGCACCTTATTATATGTTAACCTCTGCAGCTGTAGATTGCCCTTACTGCCATAAAATGAACAAAAGTCAATGGGTCAACATCAGTGGCCGGGAGCTCACCCACCACCGTGTTAGCCACATTAACGAAAAAGTTATTGAATTCATCAGGTGTTACACTGGGCATTCTTGCCTCAGGCTTGTTTTGTTTTATGAGAGCCCACATGGTTTTTGTGGGGTTCTTTGCGTTTTTAATAAAATTGTCGTTTGCTAGAGTTTTCTGTTTTTTTATTTCATTTTTATAATTTAGTCTAAACTGATTCCTTATTCTTTTATTCTCTTCTGTGCTGTGAACTCTGTAGAATTCTTTCAAAAAATATAGTTTTTCACGCATACGTCTTAACTCATCTGTGAACCATAGAACACGTAAGGAATTATTTTTAACAGATATATGCTTTTCCACAAACGACCGTTCAAAACCTATTTTAATTTTATTTACAAAAATAATCATTTTATTATCAGAACTCATATCAGGATCGTCGGCAAACTCCCAGCCAATATTACCAACCAAATCAAAAAATGTGTTCTTACCCGTTTGTGTAATCAGTTTACAGACTTTTATGGTGATGGGAGACATTATGTTTGATGGGAGATTGGACTTTCAAAACCTGACAAAGATGATCTGACAACAACGCCTCAACACTATCAGATTCATACTGATCCAGGCTGAAATTTATAAAGATGTTATCAATGCAATTATTTTTTCGTGTGTTACTGTGAATAGTTTGTATAAAGCCATATGTTGACAACAGGTCAATCAGTGTAATAGTGTGTGAGTCATTTGTATTAAATTTAACATTGAAGTCACCACTTATTATTATCTTCTGTGTTGGTCGAAAAGTCGATAATATGCTGTCTAGGTTATCCACAAAAAGATGGAAATGACCCACCGGTGCGCGATATATGGACAATACATAGATATCACGGTCATCAAGTGTCACAGCCGATACTTCACAATGCCTTTCTATTGATGGAACATTGAGGGGGGAGAAAGAAACTGTGTTTTTAATTAAATTCATGGTACCTCCATGAGTCATCTCATTTCGGGAAAAGCAGGAGGCGAGTACGTAGCCATTTAATGTAAAATGTTGAGCTTCAGAGGATGCTAACCAATGCTCGCTGACACAGATGACATCAGGCCACTCCATGCCAAAACTCGCCAACAAGAATGCTTCCATTTCACCAGATTTATACCTAAAACTCTGAATATTTATATGTATTATAGTCAAAGATAAATTTGATTTTACACTTTCAGTGGTACCTACAATTGCTCTACTTTTAGGAACTGTTACATTTTCTGTGCTAAAAAAGAGGAATGCCCGTGACGGCGAAAATCGTATCTCTTGACTCCCACTCCTCGTGGCCAGAACTCCCGGCTATATAAAGCATCCTTGTTCTGGAAAGGAGCACATACCAAAAAACATTTGTTTTTGTTTTCATCTGTGGGCAGTTCATTCACCTTTACCTCAACTGACTTGAATTCCTGGTTCCTCCTTATATAATTTACGATTGCGTCTGATGTTTCGCTCCTTTTTACTCGGTAGAGGTAGATCCAGGCTTTTTTTTCGACCCCTCCGAAGCCATCCATCTCTTCCGCGGTACCAACTCTCTTTTCAAATGCACCATGGATTTTGTTCTTGTTTTCACCTTTCATTTCTTGATTTTTTGCTTGATGATTATTCCTTGAACGTTTTCTTTGAGTGTGCCACTCATTTTCTTGTCCCATTCCAACATTATTTATGTAAGTTGGGGTTATGTTGACTCGAGACGCATTTCCATCCTTCTCCACCGGCTTGAAGTTGGATTTCTGCGAAGTCACGGACATACCACCATTGGAACTAACTTCTGTGCGCTTGTTGCAATTGGTTGCGATGCGGTTGTCATCGGTTGGTACAATGTTAGTGGTGCCATTTGCAACCCTGTCGGGCATGGTAATTAACAACGAATTTTGCAAGACGTCATTGGTAAATGAAGCATGAACATGGCCGTCTACATGGTCGACAGCGATAAATGAAGGAGGCGGGTGCCAATTTTCTTGACCCCTTTCCGTTTTTTTTGTGTTAATTTTTCTATTTCTTTTTCGAGAGTTAGTGTTTTTTCTCGAAGAAGATCGTTTTTTCTTGAAGTTCAAGAACCAGAGTACTTAGAAGGCCGTTATTCTTTGCATACCATCTGAGTTTGACTTCATTATCAGATAGATCGTCGCCATTACAGCCAGCACAAATAACTACACTTCACTACACAGTAACTATGAAAGGATACCTTACATGTAACACATGCTATTTTTCCATTAATTTTTTTTTATCACAGATACCACAATTAATTAACGTTTTATCTGGAGCTACGGTTTCAGAATCGTTCGCCATAACGACGCACGCGCCTTAAGCAGTATCTTCACTTATCTTTTAGTGTTTTGATTTTTGGTGCCTGGTTTATTTTCCTTAACTGGGATTTTTCACTGTTTCTTCGCAGATGAATTCCTTTTGATTTACCTATTATAAGTGCCATCATTTTATGTGAATTCAATTCCACGTGTGTAGGTGCTAATTCGTTTACTTAAGTGTGATCCAGTGGTCTTTCCATGTTTTGTTTAGTAATTTAGGAGTAATGTAATTTTTCATATATTTTATAATTATGCTCTATATTCTATATTTTTAGGTCTGAAAGCTCTTCCGATCAATGCATGAATTCCGCTTCATAATCTTTCCGTCAATATAGTCACAGGTCAGTTAATACTAAAATATGTGAACGATTATTAAAATAATAATTATAGTCCGCCTTCATAGTCTTTAGGTATCGACACTAAAATTGGTTTCTGAATACAATTTTAATTATTATAATAATAATGGTCGTTACCAGTCCTTATCTAACACTTTCCCGTATCTGCCTTTTAGCGATTTTTTGTAGCTAAGTAGTTTAATTTTTTTTATCTGATTCTCCGTTCAGATCCCAGATCTGGATGATGCCGACTCTTCATATCCAGAAAATGAGAACCGGATATCCATATAGGTTCTACAACTCTGCAGATATTCGGACATCTGCTAAATAGACAAAAATCAAATGTCCGGATCTAAACAATTCGAATACCAAGAACCTTAAATTTGATTCCATTGACTGCGGTGTTCTTAAGTGCTAATTTTAAAAATTGCACCATTAAAATGTATACCTATCAAATGCCAATTATACTGTGAAGACAAGTTTAGCCGTAATATTTTGTTATACAAGCTTAATGTTTTTGCATCCTATGGGAACAAGAACTTGCACAACCATTTTAATATAATCTGAGATAAATATAATGAAGAACAATAGACGACAATTTATTACATACAGCATGTGGGCGTATTGTTATGCCAGCGAAATAATATATCAATGGTCATGGATCTATTGAATTAACTATCAGTTTACATGGGTACGTAAGTATATACACGGTGATTAAGCAAAAAATCTTCATTAAGATGTACTTTTTGATAAAGTAGACCGTTCTACTAGAATAGTTAAACAATGTTTCAAGATCCTCAACATTTTGTTATATACATTTAATAATTCTAATTATTATTGACCTTAACATCTATAATATGCAGTGAGATTGTACGTTGAATAAAATCTGAAGCAAAATACGCCAAAACCTAGTTTTTGTTAACTTTAATAATCCATCTTGTTTAAAGACTGATACTTTGACTGTTGACCAATCGGTATTAATAAATGTGAAATTATACGTAATCATGGGATCATCGAAACTGACGATAATGAACTGAATAATAACTTGAGTCCTCTACAGCAGTCAGTAGGGGAATCTACAGTTTCGTCCGCTATCCCTTTTTGCATAAATTATGTGATGCACTTTCGTCCGGTGTCTTAAATATCAAATATACACTTTTGTCCGAGGGTAAAGCAGGTAAACTTGACCGTAATTTGAATTGCGGTCATGCCATAAAAATATTATGCACTGTTTAGGCTGATGATGGGGTGGGTAATTAACATAGTGTCGATCTGGTAGGTACTTGAGGGTTGCATTTCATTTTCATTTACCGAACGATTAATAGACATGGAAAGTGTAAAGCTTATTTTGCCTGTTAAAAGATAAGTCGACAAACTCATGCAAATTGTTTCACATATATTTTAAATAAATGTAGAGAGTTTAACTTGCTGTTTCAACCAGAGGAAGTGGTGATAGATTTTGAAACATCAATCCATAAGGCGATTACTCAAGTTTGGAATAATGTGAAAATTATAGGCTCCCGGTTTCATCTCAGTCAAGCTTGGTGGAAAAAATTAAAGGTTCTAGGATTAGCAAGAGACTAGGTACAGGGAGAGAACCGAACTAGGAAAATCGATTGGATATTGTTTTGGTCTTCTTTTCTTAGGTAAATATTATTGTGTCATGTTATGTTTGCTATGTTTCCTAATTAATATTTCTTTACAGATCCAGAAAGTGTGGGTTAGTTTAGGTTATTCTCCTTTTCTTAGGTAAATATTATTGTGCTATGTTATGTTTGCTATATTTTCTAATTAATATGTCTTTACAGATCCAGAAAGTGTGGGAGAATGCTTTGCATTTGAATAAAATAAAATGAGACCCGTCAATCAGCAGTTGGTAAAATTATTGGTATTGCCGACTATCTGGTACAAAATTATATAGATGACAGTTCATTATTTCCACGTGAGATATGGGCCGCGAAATCAGCTTCCAGCCAAAGAACTACAAATGCGAGCGAGTCATTCCATTCACATTTAAATAAATGTTTTAATTTTAGCCATCCAAGCATATTTGTATTTTTGGAAACACTTAAACTTTAACAATGCGAAATATACATACAGATGCAGAGTATAAATTGTTCCAAACGTCTAAGCACAAAAAAGAGAAAATTTTATACAAGAAAATATTGTAAAATTTAATAATAAGCAAATTTCTATGTTACAATATGTAAAATTAACTTCTCATTATTATAGTTTTTAAGATTATAGTTGAGGTAATACATTTTATTTGCCAACTGGATGTACCTACGTGTTTTATTATAAGTACCTAGTAATATATTTCAAACTACCTGCATCGGGGCGGACGAAAATGTAAGTTATCGAAAATTGGTACCGGACGAAAGTGTGCATATTCAGGTAAAGAGTTTCTCCACATTTGACCATTGAGTCAGGCGGGCGGACGAAACTGTATCTGCCCGTCAGTAGATGACAGAGCTTGTGAATCGATAAATAACCTTAGGTTGATCGAAACTGACGAAAATGAGCAATATTCTTCTTTTTTAGAAACATCCGTGCCATTAATAGATAAATCAACACTTAGAAAGGCAAGCACAGTTCTGTCAGTGCTTAATTTTCAAGGACAGCTGAATCTCGATTTAAACACATGCAAACTAGATATGTTGCATTTTCGTGAGCAGCAAATACGATGTACTTCGTGGATTAAGCCTTATCCAGAACCTGTTTTGAACGTTGTTTATTGCATGCCTTGTTCAAAAGTTATCTCCTGCCCAAGGAAATTCCAGATAAATCGACACATTAAGACGCCGTCTCTCATTGCTAAGGTGCACAAGATGAAGTCCGGTCTCATTCAGTCAGCGTTGAAGCAGTATTTTTAGACTTTTAAAAACGAAAACCATGGCCAGCCAGAATTGAACAAAGTCCTGTGTAAAATGTTTTTGGCTGCTAATATTCCTTTAAACAATAAGCTGACCAACTCGGAACTAAAGGATTTTCTGCAAAAAAAATTCATAATTTAATGTGCCAGATATATCAACATTATTAAAAAAATGTCATTTGAAAAGTGCTTGGTACCGTGCTAGATGAAATAAAGAACGAAATTGGACGTAACTATATGTATATTGTCGTCGACCAAACAACTGATTCGTGTGGTTGGTACATATTTAATTTAATGATCAGAAAATTCACATAAGAAGAATCTGGAAAACCTCAGGTGTAAAAGAACTTGAAAAAACAAACAACTTTACCTTTACCTGTTGTATTGAAGAAACCTTAACACATTTCTTTTTGCCGAATTCATTTGTTATAGATAAAATTTGTGTCATAAATCAATCAATATCATTTATTTCCAACATTACATGACATGTTAGGCCGAGGCCATAGCTGTTTAATAGTTTGAACATTTGCGGATGTTTATAGTCCATAACGCAGTACAGACTTTCTCACATCACTCGCGTTTACAAACATCTACGTACGTAGGGGGCTGGTGTCAACCCTGTCAGCAATGGCAAGTGGAAATTTGGTTGAGATATCAAGTTACCTAGGCAAGCCTTTCAACTGTGCTTTGGTGATTACCAAATGGTATATTAGCCGTGTTTAAATGTTTAAGAGAGTGTTTTCGTGCAAATGTAGGGAAAATCGTGAAAAACCCTACTTCTCGTTGGACAGTTACAACATAAAGTATGTACAATATTTACAATATAGTACAATAAAGAGACTATTTACATATGTACAAGGTATTTGGAATGTAACTTTGTTACTTCCAGTTCAAGGATTGGAACATTCATGGTATGGTATCCAAGCTTGTCGCGCGGACCTTGCGTTTCACCGTTTGCTAGCATACTGCCACGATTCTGTTTATGTGCATCTTATATAGCAAGATCAGGTCCCTTAATAAGCCCCTCCCCCTTGTCCGAACAATGGTGGGAGGAGTCTGTCTCTGGACTAGTCGTCTCGCTGGGTATACTCGAAAATTTTTTGGTTGCACTTCTGTACTCCTGTTACTTGCTCTTTTTTTGTGATCGAGTTTTTCACTGAAAAAGGGCTTTATTGAACATTATACGAGTATGATATATACATTATATTTACATTTCTACATTCTTATGTTCATGGTGGGGTGGCTCTAATTCTTTGTAATAGAGCATGGTGTTTTTATATATGGGTCCGTATCGCGGGATGTTCTGCGGATCAAATCCGCGCTGTCAGTGGCGATCCTTTTATACCGAACTCGAAGAATTTGCTTGCTGTGCGATCTATGAACTGATCTATATATTCCATGTTTGTCATCGCATGCAAGTCTTCGGTTCGGACATGATCAAAGACCGTCAGTGACAACGCCGATCTTAGATATCTGTTTTGTATGGTTTGAATTTTCTTTATGTGTGTTTTAGCCGCAGAGCGCCACACTGGGAGCCTATATAGCAATGCCGGTCGTATTATTGCTTTATAAACGGTCAGCTTATTTGCAGGACTAAGATATGATCGCGTGGCTATCAATATATTTAAACTTTTGCGTATGATCGCATTTTTGGACCGAATCGCAGCAATATGCCTAGCGAAGCTCAACCTTTTGTCAAAGACAATGCCCAAGTACTTCACACTTTCACTGGGTGTTATTTCAGTGTCGTTTATGATCAACGGAGTCATTTCCGTATCTTTCCTCTTAGGTGTGAAAAGCCCAAGCTCTGTCTTTGGTGCGTTTAAGCTTATTTTCCATTGTTCGAAATATGGAAGTATGAGTTCCATATGTCGTTCAAGGTTTAATTTGGCCTGCTGTGCGATCGACGATTGCGTATATATCGCATTGTCGTCCGCATAGAAGGCACAAGAGTTCAGGGGATGAGACGGATAGTCAGCTATATAATGACTAAAGAGCTGAGGTGAAAGTACTGTTCCTTGTGGCACACCGGACATGATGCGCCTTTCCGTGGATTCCCGGTCTTGGATTTTCACAGAGAAAGTGCGATTTTCCAAGTAAGACACGATGAAGGCTCCGAGGTGCAATGGAAATCCATGTGTTACAAATAATTTGTACACTAAACCATCGTGCCAAACTCGGTCGAAAGCCTTCTCTATGTCTAGCAACAGCAGCGCAGTGTGCTTGTTCTCATTGAAGTCATTTGTAATGTCCTGCGCTATTTTCGCCGCGAGCATAGCGGTGCTATGTCCGCGGCGAAAACCGAATTGTTCCGGTGGCAGAATGCGTAGCATTTCAACCGCGCTGCTGATTCTAGACAAGAGAAGTTTCTCTGTTACTTTTCCAAGGGTATCTAAAAGTGATATAGGCCGATACGAAGCCGGAAGCTTCGGATCTTTATTCGGCTTAGGAAACAGTACAATCACGGCTCTTTTCCAGGGAGAGGGAAAGTGCTGAAGGCGGATAGTTGCATTGGCAATATGCATTAGGTGGACGATGGCTTTATTCGGTAAATTGTTTAGAAGAATGTACGGAATGCCATAGGGGCCAGGAGCTTTGTTCTTAGGTAGATAGCAGAGCGTTTTCCGAATTTCATTCGGCGTTATGCGGAGCTTTTCTAGTGCTGGCGGAGGGATAGGATATTTCCTATTCGTAAACAGGCGTGCTGTGTGTAACTTGCTCATGGAAGGGAGTGACGTCTGGCGACTCTCCATAGACGCTCTCTAGGTGGTCCGCGAAGGCCTCCGCTTTCTCACGGTTTTTATAGTAGGTATTACCTTGGAAATGAATTTCCGGGTAATACACGGGGCCTCCTCGGACTCGCCTAGCGAGCTTTCATACAGAGCCGTCCTCTCGGTTTATTGAGTTAACATACGTCATCCATTTGCTATTACGAAAGTCACGGATCTGCGTCCGTATCTCCTCTGTCGTCAACGTTGAGATGCGAAGTCTATCGACTCGAGCTCATTTCTCTGCCATCTCCTTCGAATACGGTTTCGGAAGGAGATTAGGTTTAGAATAGGATCAGGGAGGTGTTCTGTGAACGCTTGCTTTTCGACAAGCGGACACATGGCATCTCTGACGTGCTGGATGTTATTGACAAGGGTTCGGACTTCATTTTCAAGTTCAGGGATGTCATCTATTTGCCTCGGAATAACTGTAGCGTCAGTCATCCTTCGTCTGAACTCCTGCCAATCTAGATTTCGGTATGATCGCACGGTTTCGCGCGTAGGCGGTGGTCCACCTCGCAACCCAATCTCTATTGGCAGGTGATCAGAATTCAGGATATTCAACTCTCGAAGCTGCGTGTAACCAGCTATTCTTCGGGAAACAGCGACATCCAAGAACGTGGAGGTAAAATAATTTGCCGCGTAGTGGATAGGATTGGGGGTTCGGTGCAATACAAAGTCCGGGTAGTCTTCCAGAATCCCGTGTAATAAGCTACCCTTCCTGTTTGTTCTGCCGCCCCAGCTGACGTGCAGGGCATTTAAGTCCCCCAACAGGATGGTTCGCTTATTCGCAGGCAGAAGATTCAAGAAATCATCTTCAGTCAGGTGAAGACGCGGATGTGCGTACCCGCCTATCACCCGCAGACCACTTGCCAGTTCGACGCCTACATGTTCAATGCTGGAGCGCAAATTTGCAACTCGCTT
>MU185240.1:0-29921 GCA_016904865.1 Pissodes strobi | reverse complement strand
ATGGAAAATGGAGATCTTGTGACTTCGTGTATGCGGTATATTGAATGTGAAAATAGCAGGGAAATACTTTACATATATATATATATATATATTCCTAATCTTATAAGATCTATATTTGAACATAAATTAATAAAACTTGTTTCTTCCGATTTTAGGTTCTGACGCCCTAAGAAAAATCCTAAAACTTTCCTAAATGTTTTTCGAATTACCTATTGGTCAAAATATGGTCAATAACTCGAAGTATATAATCGGTTTAAAATACTGTTTTCAATTATTTTATTATGCCAAGTTTCTTATAACCCATTTTTTTATGCTCATAATTTAATGTTGCTTACGTCAATGTACATCACTGTATCATAAAATCCATATTGGCATATTGCAGGTGATTCTCATCTCCGATTTTGTATCTTTACTAAAATACATGGTAGATGTAGCTGGTATCCTAAGATGCATTTTAGCATTATAACCAGCCTAATCTAACACCTCCTACAAAAGTCAATCACAAAATTTTGCCTCGTAACGTCATGCATGTAGACCTTTGCGATTTGGAGCAAAGATGTAGGAGGGGTGCTCACGGGTGGAGGGATAATCGCGATCGAGGTATAATTGGTTGCAACGTTGCCAGACTACTACGATAGTAGCGGATACTAGGAGTGCCCGTATATAAAATATGTATCCCTTACATTACAATAATTTCTCTAATATTTTGGAAATCATACCTATATCCATAAGATGTTCTTCCCTCTTTTTATAATGTGGTATTTCGTAATATATTTATTTAATTATCTAATACTACCTTGTTCATGTACTTTCCTAAAATAATACAGTGTAGAAATTATCGAAATTGAACATGTAAATAAGTATGATTTAAATTTCGTGCATTATTGCTAGCCATCTCTCTAAATACATACATACGTATATATGTATTAGATATATTATTTTTATTATGTATCTATACCTATGCAATATTGACACACACCTTGCTTTTACATACAAATTTAAAATCAGACATATTCCCGCCGGATAATTTGCCGATCAATAATTGGCAGTACCGCTGGTCCCAACACCCGCCAATTATTGAAAACCTACTGCATCTATTCTTATAGAGCCGGCAACAGCGCAAACAAAACAAACTATTAGAATTTTCCGATACTTAATGGCTACCGTAATCGGTAATTAGTGTTATCTTCTTGCATTTTTCTGAAATCAGAACCCTTTATGTGCTTTTAAGTCAGTGAAACTTGTACCTAATATTTCGTTGCATATTTAGGTATACATTTTATATTGTATTTTTAAATACGTAAAACTATATATATCGGACTTAAATACCTGTTCCACAGTTATAAGTTTTTGTTCGTGTTTAATTTTATGTTTATCTCTCGTTTTCGGCTGATTGTTAGTGGAATAATGCCTCAAAAGTGTCGTATTTCTGGATGTAATGGAAACTATAAAAATGGGCCTAAAGTTCGTGTTTTAGGTTTTCCAAAGGACGTAAGCTTACAAAAAAAAAATGGCTAAAAGCTATACCCCGAGATAACTTTAAGCCCACAAAAAAAAACACCAAAATATGTGAAGCTTATTTCCCTGAAGGCAGTATAACAAAAAGTACAACAATTCTGGATGCAAACACTGGTATTTTTTTACATGGATGCCGTCCCACGTCAAGCACTAAGGCCTTGTTATTGAGTGGGTATTGATTATAATCCATGCAACACAATTTTAGCATATGTTAATCAAACACAGCCAGACTCTTATTTGAGTAACTTTTGCTTAAGATTTTTTGTAAAATGTGTGAATTCACATTCTTATATTGGACCACCACTGATAAAATTATTTAATCCTTTATTATCCTGAATATACTAACCAGAATCTTTTCATCTACAAATAACATTAAGTATAAGAAGTCTTTTATTATTTTGATGCCATAGTCAAACATTTCTAAGATAAAAGCTACCCAAAGTTTTATTCTCGGATTCCTCGGCCCCTGTGTAAGTAAATCTTTCTGCCGGAAGCTCTTTTCTCCGATTGTATGAAAGCAGATTGAATCCAGTAAATAAAACGAAGAGCGTAAAGAGGCGGTTTAGCAGCTCTCGTCCCTGTAAAGCTTATTATAGGCTCAGACAACAGATTTTTTAATACCATGATAAACCAACAACAGAATATCGTGTGAAACTGCTTTTTTAAAAGTTCATATTTATTTTACGTTCTATTAAATTATATCTTGTGATTAATATATTAGAACTCAAGTGCTTTTACCCGTATTTTTGAATTTATTTTATTCCTCCAAATTCGCTGGATTTTTTAGACATGGATACAAATTATGAGAAGTATTAACCTACACAAATATTGATGTCCATCAATATTGATGTAGGTTAATACTACTCATAATTTGTATCCATGTCTAAAAAATATTCTGATTATCATTGAACCCAACCAAAGTTACATAACTGCGGAAATCTTCCCTAGAGGTGATTATCGAATTATGAGTTTACTAATGAGAGCAATAATAATTAATAAAAATGGGGGAACCTTAGTAAACACTAACCTAGATCAAGTTTTGTCTATTTTAAAAAGGATAAAAATGTTTTTTAGCCAATATTATGCAATTAGCATTAACATTCTGCTAAGATTCCCATGAGGTCGAAATCCTGGTGGGGATAACTACATCACCAGATCGGCGTGAGTTGCTAGGTATTGTACTTACCTGCCTATTATCAGACTCCAAATAAGAGATGATAAACATCAGCTTCTGCCTGGTGAACCTTGCCACACCATTTAGAATTACCTCGTGTCGCCCAAGTATATTGCGCTTGTGCCGATTTGGAAATCAACACCGCATCTATGGCGCCCTTGAGGTAAGTCGTAGTAGAAACACTATGAATAGTCTCATTGTTTTCTTTTATAGTACCACGCCCATTCACCAATGATTGGCTATTAAGTTGATTTTGTTGTGTTAGATTAGATTAATACTTCGCATAATTTGTATCCATGTCTAAAAAAACCCAGCGTATTTGTAGGAGTAAAATAAATTCAAAAATACGGGTAAAAGCACTTGAGTTCTAATATATTAATCACAAGATATATTTTAATAGAACGTAAAATAAATATGAACTTTTAAAACAGCTGTTGGAGGTAGTATACTAATATTTACCTTTATAAACCGTTTCCTCTTCTTTTAATATATATTTCATCTGGCACTTGCTGCTTGGTGCTGGCCAAAGTGGCAATTATGGGTTTATCTTTGTCTACCACCCCAGATGTTATGTATGAGCATTTGTAGTATTTTGTCATGTCCTAATTTATTGAAAATGTCTCAAGGTCAATGACACATTAATAAACCTGGTGGTTGACATCACGGCATCCTTGAATCAGTACGTAAAGCTCCTATAATGCTTCCCTAGTTCTATACTAATTTCGAAACTAAATCAGGTTTTATCAATATTTTCCTCGTATTCTGTCATAAATTACACTTCAAAATATATCAGCTTAATGTTCTGGCCGAGAATAACAACCGCAGAAAAGCGACAAAAGCCGTCGGCACCTTTGAAGTTGGAGAGCCAAGTTCAATTTGTCATGTGTGACAGATGACCGGTTTAATACACTGAGAGACATGTAATCAAGGGAAAAGAAATGCTATACACCGATAAAATATGTAATTAATTACATGTTTAATATTTATTATTATTATTATTTACTTTATTAGAAATGTATTATGAATAGTAGTTATCTTTTAGGATTTAAGGGTTTAACTGAGAGTTTACTGATTTGTCGCGTTCTAACCTTTTTGAAGTGAATATTTCTTTGGTTTCATGTGAGTGATTTTTCAAGGTCGCCTCACGGCATGGTTTATGTTTTCGTCTCGAGTTACGAAATTTTCATATTATTGATTGAACGACTAACCCAAACTAACCAAATCTATTAAAATTGTTTATAGCGTATCGGAACCGGCTCAAATAAGTAAAATAAGAGACTAAGTGAAACTAACCCAAAGTTGATTCGACGACTACCAAAAGTAACCAAATCTGTTAAAATTGATTATAACGTATCGGAACCGCTTCAAACGACTAAAATGAGTTGAGAATAAGTGAAACTAACCGAAAGTTGATTGGACGACTTACACAAACTAACCAAATCTATTAAAATTGATTCTCTTATCGGCACCGGTTTAAATGACTAAAATAAGTTGAGACTAAGTGAAACTAACCGAAAGTTGATTGGGCGACTAACCCAAACTAATCAAACTTATTAAAATTGATTATAACGTATCGGAACCGCTTTAAATGACTAAAATAAGTTGAGAATAAATGAAATTAACCGAAAGTTGAATCGACAACTAACCCAAACTAACCAAATCTGTTAAAATTGATTATAACGTATCGAAACCGCTTCAAATGACTGAAATAAGTTGAGACTAAGTGAAACTAAACGAAATTTGATTGGACTACTAGCTCAAACTAACAAAATCTATTAAAATTGATTATAACGTATCGAAATCGGTTCAAATGATTAATATAAGTTGAGACTAAGTGAAACTAAGCGAAAGTTGAATTGACGATTAACCTAAACTAACCAAATCTATAAAAATTGATTATAACGTATCGGCACCGGTTCAAATGACTAAAATAAGTTGAGAATAAGTGAAACTAACTGAAAGTTGATTGGCCGACTAACCCCAACTAACCAAATGTATCAAAATTGATTATAACGTATCGGAATCGGTCCAAATGACTAAAATAAGTCGAGACCAAGTGAAACTAACCGAAAGTTGATTCGATGACTAACCAAAACTAACCCAATCTGTTAAAGTTGATTATAACGTATCGAAGTATCGGAACCCGCTCAAATAAGTAAAATAAGTGAAATTAACCAAAAGTTGATTAGACGACTAACCAAATCTATTAAAATTGATTATAACGTATCGGAACCGGCTCAAATAAGTAAAATAAGTTGAGACTTGTGGCGGCTTTACGTCTCCCACACTTGCCTTGTATATAACATTAGAAATTAGTCTGTATGCACCATTTTTGTACATATCACCCTGTATAGATTTCGCCTTAGGTAGTTTTTTGTTATATTAGATTTTTAGGTTTTTCCCTCAATAACGCCGACATTGTAAATACGCATTAGCCCTAGAAAACCCTCCTTGTAAAATATTAATCTTATCGGCTAGCCTGAAGCTCATAAACCTCGACCCTTGTAAAGGTAAAATATATTCAAACTTTTCCATCATAAAATCCAATCAGGAAAAACCCAAGTATAGGTAGCTCCGAAGGTACCTCGAACAAAACGGCAAAGAGATCCGATGAAGAGAGGGAAAAACGAGCCGACGCGAAGGGACAAGATTCGACTGAGAGAGTTAGTTCATCTAGACAGACCATACAGGCATATCTTTTGAGTCCGCTCGCTCAGTCAGGCATTCATTTCTAAAAACATCCTAGTGTAATTCTTTTAGATCTAAGTATAACGACAGAAATATAGTTTGTTTTCTGTTCGCATATAGTCACGGTAGTTTTATTTACGCTCACCCTCCAGTGATAGAAAAAGGCGATTGTTGTCAGCATCATACGACAGCAACCCGCCAAAGACTCAATAAAGAAGTATCCGCTTCTATCACGTGTACTGTGCTACTCACGACTTTCTCTTTGATTGATGTTAAACTTCTTTAGCGACGGTAGTCAGAAAAAAATGTAACGCTTATCAAAGTGAAATGCCCCTTTAATTAAACATGTTTCAGTATAGTTAGAGGGCTGAAATTTTCAGAACTTGTAGCCGGGATAAAATGAGGATCGAAAATTCGACTCCGTACTCCCCCGTTCGGCCAGGAAAGGGAATTAAGCTTTTATCTTCTTTTAAGCTTGTTTTTTCTCCACTTTTTCCCCTGGTTTCGACGTTTTTTTTTTTGTTTTTTTCTTATTTCGCCGATAACCGCGTTTCCCTTTTTTTTCTGATTTGCTTTTTTTTTAATTCCTTTTATAAGTTTTATTAACTGTCCGAACAGTTTTTTAATTTTTTTAAAATATTTGTTTTTTCTTATTTAGCTTCATAATACTTCTATTAACGTTCCGAACAATCTTTTACGTTTTTTTTTATTTTTTTCTTCTATCCTGTTAAATGTAATACTTTTATTAACTTTCCGAACTTTTTTTAAGTCTTTTTTCCAGTTTTTCCCATTAAAAAAAAACAAATTTCTTCCCTTACGGGGCCAGTTTTCGTCCAGGATCCTCATTTTACCCAGGCTACATGTCCTGAACATTTCAGCCCTCTAGCTATACTGGAAGTTTCACTTTGATAATCATTTTTTCTGACTTTCGGTAAAGAAGTGACTTCAATAATAATTCACACAAACAAACCAAAGGTAACTGGCGATGGCGTTCAACAAACATTTTGTCGTCGACGACTGTACTAAACAAATCTTGGACTAAGCTAAACTGACAAGCACGTGGAGATGACAGTTGGCCGGTTTACCTCCCACTCCAATTTGGCGGGATTTACGTTGTCGCTTCTCTGCGGTTGTTATTCTCGGGTTCTGGTGTCACTACGTATTCATATTTTCTTGGGCTGTCAAATGGTGATTCTATCGATGTGCCAGTTTCGCAAATGAACTTGAATATATTAGTCAGGATTATAATGCAGTTTTCACCTAGAAGCTTGTATATAGTTTTCTCATTTTTGAGTTGAATTGCTTGAAGTGCTTATTAAATAGGCTACGAGTCCTCGATAGCAATATAATCCGTTTTTACCAAAAAAATCTCCATAAGCAAATGTAAGGTCAAATCTGCATTTCAAGATCATCAACGCCAGGATTGACACCAGTCAGCTGGACGTCGTCGCCTACTTGGCTATCAACTAGCTGGGCATGCATCGTAAGGAGGTAAGGTAGGTGTCGCGTCATCGAATTGTATGGTACCAGGAAACTAACTTAACATTTGGCATCTCTCCTAGCATTTGGAATCTCTGTCATCTTTATCACCGTGATTATTTTATTATTACTATGTTATTTCTAAATATTAAATATAATATTTTTTTAACTGTCAAAAATCTTGGAGTCTTGTGGAGGTCAAACTTATAGCCTCTCAACTGCCGAACAAATCTAATAATCACTAGTTCATGGACTAACTCGGTAATATCTATTTAAATGTTTTATTTGAATTTAAATATTGGGCAGTAGTAAGATATTTATTATATGTATAGTTACAGCAAAGAACCATTCGTATGCTGGATGCTCAGTTTATAGGCATACATTTCTACATCGTATATTCATGCTGTTTGAATGAAAGAACGATCTTGGGCGTATTAGTACACTGCGATTTGTATAGATCTATTGTGTCCCTTTCCATGGTGCATCCATTGATGTGATCCTCAATTAAAGTACTTCATCCAGTTTCAGTGCTCTAATAACAGTAAGTAGTCTGGGTTAGTTTGGGTTAGAAATCAAAAATGTTTTTGACATTTTAGAAAAGCTTCTTCCTTCTTTATAAAAAAACTTGTTGCTTTTATGATTCTAGTCCTATATGCAAAATATCATATGCCCATGACCACTTTCTCTAGGAGATGTAGATGATTCGTTCAAGGGGCTCCTCCTCCGGAGGAGGTTTATCGCGAGCAATCTGCGAAACTTTCAGTGACTTGGACTACTATTATTTAGGGCGTGGCACCGCGCACCGGCTTTTTAATTATAAATTTTATACCGCCATAAATTCAAATCAAATCAAATCATTTATTTATGTTAAATACCAAAAGGTTTACACAAGTCAAAATATCAGTACGAAATACTACTTATCCTTAAAATATTAAAATATACATTAAACATTTAAGCCTAACAAATTTAAAATACACTAAACAATCCACACTCACAAACATGTAAAAAGTATTTAAAATACGCATAATAAAATATATAAGACACATTATCATTCAACAAACGGAATGAATTAGTCACCACTGAAAGGTATATTTTCTGTGAGAAACTGTATGTGGTCATATAAGGGATTTTTAAGAGCACCTGTCGAATCCTGCTCTTTAACACACTGCCAGTTACAGCCCTCAGGGTATTTGGAAGTTGGTTGTAATATTTTACGCCCCATTATCTTAGGCCAGCCGTTGCGACACCTCTCAAGCCTACACAGCGGAACTGCAAGCTGTCCTCCGGAACGGGTTGGATCTTAGAGTATATAGGTGAAAAAGAGGTAGCTGTTTTGCTATTCCACTGGCCCCATCATGAAAACGGGTCTGCGGGCGAAAAGAAGTGATGCTAGCCTCTGCGGGCGACAAGCACCTCCCAGTGCAGCTCGCGGCCGGTGGGGCGCGCGGCCCCTCGCCGACCGCGAGCTGCAGTGGGAGGTACTTGTCGCCCGCAGACGCTATCCCCACTTCTTTAGTTTCATTCATTTGTTCATGTTTTGTTTTGTTTGAGAGGTTAGGGGGGTAGATATTGTTGGGGTGACGGCAGCATAATTATGAATGAAACGCGGAGCCTATCTTTATTATATAGTCTAAGGGTTGGATAGTCATGCTGATGATCATTTGTAGGATATTGTCACATAGACGCTTCTACCGCTTGTTGCCTATGGACCTGACTTCGTTGCAGTAGTTGCGCTGTGCTCTTTCAGAAGACGGAACTCAGATATAGGTAGTTGGGAGAGATGGATAGAAACACTCGGTGTAAAAAAGGCTTGGTTTATTAACTTCAGGTTGAGTATAGAAGGTTGTAAGTATTACCAAAATATTCGGGAATGCATATCTCGTAAGTCCCGTGGGATATCGCTCGCGAAAATGTTAACCACGAACAGCAGCGAGAGAGAGGGGGAGCTAGCCTGAAGGGCTGTTACAATTAGACTGACGGGCGGATAGATTATTTGATCGGGCTAAATATTTAGTAACGTAGTTTACTTTTTATTTGTAGTTAATTTAAACAGAACTTTGCCTTATGGCGTTATAATTTTCACTGATTCACTTTTAAGGCGTGCCTGATCAGAGGGGCTTTTCCTTTCGGTAGTTCGCACTGATAGGTCTTTTTTAAACGTGCCTGATCAGAGTGGCTTTTCCCTTTCGGTAGTTCGCACTGATAGGTCTTTTTTAAAGTGAGAGCTTTGATCCGCCAGAGGGGCTTTTCCCTTTCGGTAGTTCGCACTGGAGATCAAAGTCTGCCGGTATGGGCTGCTGCACAGCTTTTTATACCAAACTTTGACCTCTAATTCGAGTATTGTTTTGAATTGTCAACAAGGTTAATCATAACAGTTTATACTTTAATTAACAACAATTTATAATTGTGATTCAAGGTTAAGTTGAAACTTTCCACTGTATGATTTTATGTCAGTTGACAATATTTATCAATATTTTGCTTAATATAGAGTAGATTTTCTAAAATAAACACGTTAAGAAGTGTTAGAATGTTTAACTCTATGAATATTTGCCTACAATCTAGACCATCAACAATTCGTATCGCCCTTCGCTGCAGAGCAAAAACCCTGCGCCACCGTGCGCTATGGCCCCATGCCAAAATAGCATAGGGCATGACAGAGTGGAACAAGGCGAAGTATGCAGTCCTCAACCCCCCCCCCCCCCTGGCAAATTACGCATGGCGAATATACTTCCATTTAGCTTCTTAGTCAAACCTTCAACATGTGCCTCCCACTTGAGTCCACTATCCATCTGTACCCCAAAAATGACGCAGTACCAAGGGGCAGAGCACACTCCTCGGCCTCCCTTAAGGTGAAGAGAAGATAACCAGTCTTGGATTCATTTAGGGCAAGGCTATTTTTTTCGAACCAGTTTTTAGCCCTGGACTGTGTATCCCTCGCTCCACTTTCCAGAGCGTCCACTTGGGGCTCCCTTAACGAAAAGATGGTATCATCGGCCAATAGGACATAATGTTCTTTTACCTTGATGTAGGGAAGGTTATTGATATACAACAAGAAGAGTAAGGGGCCTGAGACAGATCCCTGTGGCACACCAATGTCTATAATTATTATGTCCGATGACACACCATCAATCACGACCCTTTGGGTTCGACCCTCTAGGTATGAACTCACCAGGTTTTTAGGTTCGTTATGATGTCTCTAACTTCAAAGAAACCTACCTCCCCAAATTCAAAAGGAGTCTTAGGTTGAGAATCTGGCTGAAAATGGACATTCTGAATAGAGCAATGCCTATCTCCAACCAGCCTCTCAGCCACTTCGGTGAAAAACTTGTTAAATTCATTTGGAGAGATTTGCGTACTTGGGCCCTGATGTTCCTTGCCTCCCCTGTTGTTGTTTATGATTTTCCATATCATTTTAGATCTATTAGCAGATTCAGTGATTAATGAGTCAGTATAATCTTTTTTTACTTGTTTATTTGAGTTTTTGAATTGACAAAGAAAGGTATTCTTTTGGGTAAGTAATTTTGGTGATGGATAGTGTCACAGGGGTCTGAGAGGAACCGTAACCGATCACGCATGCCCCGCAAGTGGTTATTAAATCATGGCAATACCGTTTGTGATTGTTTGACTCGCTACTGTTTTTCAGGAAATGCAGTTTCATAAGCGACTTTTATTTTATTACAGAAAAGTTGCCATTTTTTATCCACCGAAATATTGTCTGCTATGAATGACCAATCACAGCCCGCTACTAGACCGTAAAAAATTATTTTCCCGTGCTCTGTTATGGGTCTGAAACACTTAGAAGTTGTTTTGTGAGAGTTTGAGGAAGGATTAACATTAAACCAAAAGTGGATGTAATTATGATCAGATGGAATGTTATCATGCACACTTACCCGTGTATTAGAGCTGTAAAAATGTATGAAAATATTGCACGTTATTACCGCGTGTCTCAGAAAGCACCATCGCCCCAAAGCCATAAGATTCCAACAAGTCCAGAACAGAGATGGCTTTATTTGAGGTGTACCAAATAGTACATTAAAATCTCCAGCTATTATTATCCTTCCGCCACGCCCCACGCCATCAATGGCTCTCGCAAGCTGTGTTAAAAAGGCACCAAAGTCACCTGAGGGAGATCTATAAACAGAGACTATATAAAGAATTAAGTGAGAAGCATAGGAACAACATAATTCAATATTTTTTTCTCTGATAACCCTGAAATTTCAGAAATGTCAGTGTGCTCAAAAGCGGGATTCAACAAAATAGCAATCCCACCCCCCCTTGAATATTTCCGACAAAACAGAGACCCCACCTCTAGCCCTGGAATCTCAAAGCTCCCCGATTCACTCTCGTCAAGCCAGTGCTCACAGATACAGAGTATATCAATATTTTTGTCAGCTATAAAAGTTTCGATTTCATGTCTTTTATTTCTTACGGATCTAAACATTTTGAAAAATTTGGTTCACACCATCATATTTTTTTGTGAATTTGCTCCCTACTCGGATGCTATTCTCCTGAGGTTTAAAAAATCATTGACAAGTATACCTTTAGGCCAAAAATTTTCATTGAAAACAGTGTTTTTAGTTTCTAGAGGGATACCAAACTTAAAACAACAATAATTTCCTTTTTTTTTTTAGTTTTAATTAATTCACATTGATAATCATTTATACCGTTATCCTTTAGGTACTGCCCAATTTCGTCGGATGTAGTTCCATTCCAATAGCCAAGAAAGATTTTTTACTTCTACGATCTTTAGGTTTCTTCCATTGTTGTTTTTGCCTTGTTGTAGGTTACCCCTGTCCAATCATCCTCGGAGATATCCGTCTCGGTTTCGTCAATTAAGGTGTTTCCCTTCTTATTTTCGTCCACTTTAGCCTTTGGTAGTGTTAAAGTCGAAATAGAAATGGTTTGGGTTAGTTTGTTTTCCGATTTTGTGAGCATCCGAAGCGGTAGACGTCGATGACGTTGACGTGCTTTTTGCTCTGCTTCTTCTTCCTAGTTTTGGATTTGCCTGCCGGTTTACTCCGTCACGCAATTGGTTCGAGTCGCTGTTCTGGAAATGCATTTTTGTTGCTGGTGTGGACGACCCTTTATCACTTGTAGCAAAGGCCACTTCTCTCTTCTTTTCTTCTTTGTCAGAGTTGGTGACGTTTTTGACTTTCCATGCGATTGTGGATGAGGAGGGTTGCGGGGAAACGGCGGGAAGAACGCATGGCAAACCAACCTCACTTATGCTTTTCAGAGACTTTTTTGTTGAATTTTCCAGTTTTTCCTCCAATATGGACACATTTTCACGGAGAAGATCGTTCATCTCGTTCAGGCTCATCACTAGGGCACTCAGTAGTCCATTATTTTGGGTGTAGAGCTTAAGTTTCTCAGTGATTGACAAGCACTGATTGTCGTTACAGTCGGCACAAAAAACCTCCTTAATCCCTTGAATTACGAACCCTGGGGCTTTCACTATGCATTGGCTGTAGAAATATTTCACACAGTTTACACTATTCATGCTTTTTTTTCTCACAAATTGCACAGAAAACCGTGTTTTCTTTAGGCGAAGACGGCGAAACATTTTCGCTGTCGGCCATCTTAGAATGAACTGGCCGTGGTTTCCGTTCGGCTATGTCGATCATCTTCATGGATTTAGACCATGTAGTGAACAAAATACATGTAACATGCATGAAAATTCATTGTATTTCACTAATTATCTGGTAAATATATATGTATCAGATAATTAGTGAAATTTTAACCAATTAAAGTTCAAGAATACGGTATCACAAGAATTCAATGAAACTAGCTTAAATTCACGTGGAGGAAATTTTCACTACATTTCAAGAATTAGTCCTCTGGGACTGCATAAAAATTTGTGCATGAAGAACAGCATAATATAATAAGTGAGAATACAAAAATGTATAATGGAATGATAAGGGAAAGTGGTTCATTATTTTGCATGCCGATTCTGTAACTGGATTTGTTCCAGGTGCATGTTTAATTTTTTTTTAAATCAATTATTGCGACGCGTTTGAAAAAAAGCTGATACCGGTGATGAATGGCATGAAACAGAATCAAATTCAATATGCTCAAACCGACATTCCTGTCCTGTCAATGGCAAAGTGCCTCTAAAATCCCAAAATGTATGAAATATTGCGTTAACATGGCTATAAGAATCTACGAGTCTCGCCAGTTTAACACAATAGAATTATTATTGATATAGTCTTGCAAAAAAAATCTTATTATCAGAAGCATGTAGGTGATGGTTATTAATCTGGACATGTTGAAATAGTTTGACAAGATGCGTTGGCTTATATTATGTAGTAGTAATGGAACATAAATAAATAATAAAGGACTGGTGAGGCCGAGTAGATATTTTTTCGCCTACATTTTTGATAATCTTAAGTACTATTATTAAAAAATATTTTGGTAGTCTCTGGGCCAAGGTTAGACCGAATCTGCCTTGAAGGCATCATCTGAATATTTCCAAGGAGAAGATGACCAGAGATTTCCAGCCTTTTTGCCCTGTCATAAGTTAAAATTTTTGATGACTGTAATAATATGATTTCTTTCGGATACCTGCATTTCGTTAACTAAAAAAATATAAGAAATAAAATAACAAAAATTAGAGAAATAATTGAACGTGTGAAAAAACCGTACCATAAGCATGGCTCTAAAAAGATGTACCATCGATGATGATTTTAATGTTTCTTCTCTAGGTGGAGTTTGTCGCTGTAATTTGAAAATATTACTCAGCCTATTTCTATGTGTCAAAGCAAAACATTTGTTTATTTGAAAATTTATTAACATATTATTGCTCAGCCATTTATTGTCGTTTGACACGAGTGGTATTAGACATGAGCAGAAATGTTTAACGGGTTTGAACTGAACGCACGTTTTATTTATACCCAAATTAAAACTTTTCTTCGCTGAAGGTCTTCATTAATCTCTATTTTTCAGCAGTCAATAATCAGTAATCACCCTTATCCAACGTTGTTGTTTCAGTAAGTTGATCTTGTTGTTAATATACGAAATGCGGGGAAAGTTCCATAAATATAATTCTGAAAGGAAAATAAAACTCGGAGATAAATTGAGAAGCGCAAAGCAGACAAGAAGATTAGGACATCGGACCCTGACACACTGACGAGATTAATAGTAAGCTATTGTCTCGTCGTTAATCGCTGTCGATATTTGCTCGAGACGCTCTTTTGGGGCACTGCTTTTAGTTTTTACCGTGCGAATGGTATATAGGGCAGGTTGATACAAATCAAGTAAAAATGCGAGAGTTAGTTAAACTAGGAAATTATATTTTTCACTTTTATGTGAAATAAAAAATCCTTTACTATTATGTTACTAGGGTTTAAGAAAAATGTCTAGGTAATTAGTTTCCGACGATTATTACAGGGAAAATATCTTATATTATCACGTCATGTTATGGAATGACAAGACGGCATTTTCTAATGATACACTAAGGTTTTTATATTTCAAACAAATAAATCGTCTTGAATATAGCAAACGGGAATATATTTGGGTCAATAGTGAAAGAGTAAAACAAAGATTCAAAGTAAAGGAAATCGGCCGTACAAAAGTTTTCATGGTGCTTTTGCATGCGATATGCGAGTAAATCTTATTGCCGGAAGCTCTTTTCTCCACTGGATATAGGAAGAGGAAATTTTCTGACTTTGTTTGACCAGATTGCAGAAAATAGAGTAAAGGGAAAGAATAGATGAAATGAATTGTATAAAGTTTCGAAATCTACGTGAAATTTCCTATATATCGCGTAAGTTTTCAGAATGTTTGAGCGAAAATTAGTATTTTTACAACCGGAGGGACAAAAGAGTTTCGATGTTTCTTAAATGATGACAAATACATTTGAGCAAAAAAAAAATGAAAATTGTAAAAAATTTGAATTATTATGAAAGTTCACGTATAAATTTTCGAAATCTACGTAAAATTTCTAATATATTGCATATGTTTCAGAATTTTCGACGGAAAATTAGTATTTTTACTATCGGAATGAAAAAGAGTTTTGTTTCTTGTGATGGAAAATACATTCGAACCAAAAATTGGAATTATTGAAAAAGCTGAATTATTTTCAAAATATCCATATACATCTTCGGAATCTACGTAAAAGGACCCCGCACACATCATATGGTATTTTGGCTCACGGTCCAATTTGATTATATTTTAGTATGTTGTAGATTTTAACCTCTGGATAAAAAGTTATTATTGGCCCAACTTAATCCTATGACTAGTTTTAGAGATACAGGGTGTTAAAAAAATATCTCGTCTGAACTAGTAAAATTCCATTTATATTAAAAAATTCACTTCTAATTAAATATAATGCTATTTAGACAAGAGAAATGAAAAACAAAAGCGTGTGTTTATGCTTAAAAACTGCTAACATTATACACCGGGATAAAGTAATTACGGGGCATAAAAATGTACAGGGTGTTAATTAAGTAGGTAGCCAAACTTCAGAAGAAGAAGACCAGAAATAAGACTTCATGAACTAAATATTGACCAAAACACTCGAATATGTTTTAACTGTAATAATAGTATACTAGAGGAAATTCGAGCATATGAAGACGATCCCGATCCCACAGTTTTGAAAGTGATTTTTAAGCATAGTACTCGTTGTTGTTTTGTATGTAATCAGGAAACTTTTCATAGAATCTCACTTAAATCAAGAGTAGATATTTATATCAAACGGGATATTTTTATTCCTGAAGGAACAAGGATATGCCTTAATCACTTAGATGATAATGGTTTGATTCTAGGTCTCGTTCAAATTAGATTTAAATCTATTTCAAGGTCCGTTGAATTAAAAGGTATAGAACTAACAGCTTTTCTTACGTGTCTACGAGGCAATGTTAAAACTGTCTCTATGTTTGAAAACGAAGACAATTATAGTGAGAATGAATTCAATGCATTAACGTCGTTGTCAAAAGAACAGTTCAGAGACATTTTTGAGAGATGTGATAGTGTAGAAATGTATGACCGGAGAAGAACAATTTCAAAAAAAGATCTTATGTGTTTTCTGTGTAAACTTAGATAAGGACTTTCCAGATTTTCATATCCTAGTCGCTAGTCCACAAGGCTCGTAATATCAAAAGTGACAAGGTCTTTAATGGAAAATTTTGTTCCATTTAATCTGGGCTATAATCACATTACCAGAGAGCAGTTTATCAGGGAACATATAAGTATTTTTTCGAATGAACTTTATAATCCTCAACCTAATACACCTAGAGCTATTGCATTTATAGACGGTACTTATATGAAAATTCAGAAAAGTAGTAATTTTAAAGTTTTGAGAAAGTCTTTTTGTGTTCACAAATCATATCATTTGTGAAAACCAGCCTTGATCGTTGCTCCCGATGAGTATATTTAAAGTATACATGGACCTTACTTCTCGGACGCTGCCAATAATAACGCCAGTATGCTGCTACATGAATACAACAACGATAATGAGCTTTTAAGGGATTATTTTCAGGAAGGAGATATATTTGTCTTGGACCGAGGCTATAGGGACTCTCAAGAATTTCTAAGAGGTATTGGTATTCAACTAGAAATGCCGGCTCATCTTGGACGAAGAAGTCAGCTAACAACTGCTGAAGCTAATGCATCAAGGATGATTACAAAATGTCGCTAGATAGTTGAGTCTCGAAATGGGCACATTAAATGATTTTTAAAATTTTTCGAGACCACATACCAAATACAAACATTCCGCATCTTAAAGACTTTTTAAGTATTGCTTGTGCAATAATTAATAAATATCATTTAACGATTAATATGCAAGATGCAACAGATGATTTGGCTCGAGAAATTCTTTTAAAATCCCGAGAAGCAAATGTAATTCAACAGAGAGTCGAAGCTGACGGGTTATTAAGAACACATGGAGCTTGGGAACCTCTTGACGAAAATCAGATTCCACATTTTCCAATTTAAAACATTGATTACTTAAGGAACTTAACTTTTGGTGTATTTCAATTAAGACTTTCACGTTCTTATAGTCAAGATAACACTATAGAGGGTAATAATTTTTTTGAATATGATTCTAGATTAAATGATTTACAACTTGTACGGATTCGAGTTAAATCACGTCATCGTAATACTGTAAAGTGCCAATTATTTATAAGTTTTAATGTTGCTGAGAGACAACCTATTTTGGAATATTACTGTACTTGTCGTTCGGGGTTCGGGTGCGAGAACTGTTGGAATGTGTTGCCATGTTGCTAGCGTAGTATTGTTTTTAGCTTATGTCCGCCACCAACCAAACGTTCAATTTCCTATGTCTAATATTTTAGACCACGTAGAAGATAGTAGAGCTCCTAAGAGAGACGATCTTTATTAATTAGACTGCCTAGATAGTGGTTAGTGAGTTAAAATATTTTTATAATACCTGGATATAAATCATTTTGTTGCTCGAATTAAGTGTTTGAATAAGTTTTTTATAGATAAATAGATTGGTAGTCATTTATTAAATTATTGGTTATCATACAAGTTCTAACAACAAACGTAGAACGTGTCATAGTTACTAACTAAAAAGATACATCAAAAACAGTATAAAAAAGGTCTCTGCACATAGTATATAAAATACAAAATAAATGTTATGCAATATTATGTATATCTTTCTATTTAGCATATACAGGGTGTTGAAATGTTTCAATAAAAATTATGATACGCCACTGTTTTTTTTTCAATTTGATAATATTTTATGATTTAGTAATTCAAATTAAACTAATGATTTCCATTAAATTTCACACAATTACCAACTTAAAATACAGGAAAGACATTAATTAAATATTGCAGTTGTAAATATTGTTAAGCATAAGTTTATATTTTTTCTTTTTTATCGAAAACTGTTGATCTGAGCGAAAAACCTAAGAGGACCTTAATGTAGTTTGAATTGCTAAATCATAAAATAATATCAAATTGAAAAACAAACAGTGGCGCATAATATATTCTTATATTAAACCAGGGCGTAACCATTGTGCACGCCCCTGACAAAAAGATGCAAACAATTTTTGCTTAAAATACCGCTCTTTATACATCAAATATGTTCACCGAGTTTCACTGTCGTACTAGTTTGCGTTTTATAGTTATTTACGAAAAACGATTTTTTTTTAAATATTTCAACACCCTGTATAATCAAAACGAAGCCGTTTGGGACATAATATGTTTATATAAACTTTTTGTTTTAAAATTAATTAAGGAATAACATCCTGAAGTTTGGCTACATACTTAATTAACACCCTGTACATTTTTATGCCCCTTAATTATTTTACCCCCCTGTATAATGTTAGTAGTTTTTAAGCATAAACACACGCTTTCGTTTTTCATTTCTCTTGTCTAAATAGCATTATATTTAATTAGAAGTGCATTTTTTAATATAAATGGAATTTTACTAGTTCCGACGAGATATTTTTTTAACACCCTGTATCTCTAAAACTAGTCATAGGATTAAGTTGGGCCAATGATAACTTTTTATCCAGAGGTTAAAATCTACAACATACTAAAATTTTATCAAATTTGACCGCGAGCCAAAATCCCATATGATGTGTGCGGGTTCCTTTCTTATATATTGCATAAGTTTCAGAATTTTTGAAGAAAAATTAGTATTTTTACTACGGGAGTGAAAGAAGAGTTTCGTCTTTTAATTGATAAAAAATACATTCGAACGAAAAATTAAAAATTATAAAAAATTTTAATCATTTTTAAAAACTAGGTATAAAGTTTCGAAATCTAAGTAAATTTTCCTATAAATCGCATAAATTGCATAATTTTTTAAGGAAAAGTAGTATTTTTACTATCGGAATGAAAAAGGGAGTTTTGATTTTTTTTAATTGATGGAAAATACATTCGAATTAAAGATTGAAAATTATAAAAAAGCTGAATAATTTTCGAAATATATGTATACAGGGTGTTCACCCATAATGTCCCCCCCCTTTAACTTCGTTAATTTTTAAGCTACAAAAAAAAATAAAAAACAGAATTGTAGGGTTTTTTATGTAGTTTTTGCACACGTAAACAAAAAACAAAAAATTCTATAGTATACAGGGTAGATCAAAAAGAACCATTTTTTTAAATCTAGCCCCCGTTTTTTATTCGATCTTTCGATTCTACCTAATATTCTATGAATTTTTAATATAACACACTATATGCCTATTCCTAATACTTTAGGAGTTATTGACAGTTGAATTCGCTATTTTTTAATTATAATAATAATTCTTTAATCATTTTTAAAACAGAAGATATAAAATCACTACTCAAAGCAATGAGGTCGAATTGAGGAAACTCAATATTTTCACCTCAATGACTTCAAAAGCTAAACAAAAAGTTATATTCTTAGGTGGCTGTTGCCATAAAAAAATAAAAGAACAAACAAAATAGCGAATTCAACTCTCAATAACTCTTAAAGTATTAGGAATAGGCATATAGTGTGTTATATTAAAAATCCTTAGAATTTTACGTAGAATCGAAAAATCGAATAAAAAATGGGGGCTAGATTTAAAAAAATGTTTCTTTTTGATCTACCCTGTATACTGTACAATTTTTTGTTTTTTCCTTTACGTGTGCAAAAACTACATTAAAAACCCTACAATTCTGTTTTTTATTTTTTTTTGTAGCTTAAAAATTAACAAAGTTAAAGGGGGGGGACATTATGGGTGAACACCCTGTACATTTTTGGAATCGACGTAAAATTTCTTATATTTTGCACATTTCAGATTTTTTCAAGAAAAATTTGTATTTTTACTACAGGAGTGAAAGAAGAGTTTCGTTTTTTGAATTGATGAAAAATACATTCGAACGAAAAAGTGAAAATTATGTAAAAAAAATTATCATTTTAAAAACTACGTATAAAATTTTAAAATTTCCTATCTATCGCATAAAATTCAGAATTTTTGAAGGAAAATTACTATTTTTACAGCCGAGCCGGAGCGACAAAAGTTTCGATGTTTTTTAAATGATGACAAATACATTTGAGCAAAAAATTGAAAATTTTGAAAAATTGGAATTTTTTTTAAATTTCACGTATAAATTTTCGAAATCGACGTAAAATATCTCATATATTGCATATGTTTCAGAATTTTTGATGGAAAATACATTCGAACTGAAGATTGAAAATTATGAAAAAGCTGAATATTAGTAGCAATCTTATTTGTCTGTTGAAAGCAGCTCTATAACGTTTTTTTTTCTCCAGTGAGACGCTTGGTGTATAACTTTCGCTTCAAATGGTTCATCCAGGCATTCCTGAATTATCTGTTCTCTTATTCTTACCTTCAAGTCAATGGAAGCGCAGGCGCAGTTCTGTTCAATGACACACGGTTTTTGGTGACGGCTGTTAAAATAGCACCTATTGAAGATTTGATATACAAATAAGTTAAGTCAACGGAAGTTCGAAATACCACTGTTTGTAACAGGAATGTTAACCTACACTTGCTCCGGTTCATTAGAAATTAGGTTTCGATCCCCTCGAACGTAAAAGAGATTTTTAAACAAGATTGTTACAATAAATACAAGATTAATAAAAACGGAAGTGTTTTAACATCTATTAAATTTAAATTTGTATAGTTTCTGTGCATGGCCCTTCGAACCGTATGTTTACGTAGTACGGCCCAAGATAATGGATACCTGCTTCGGGTCAGGTGACAACTTTAAATGATCGCTGCTCTGCAAATTAGATGACGATTTCCTCATTAATAGAAGAACTGTTTAGATTTAGTAAATAAAGGTATACCTTTAAATTGTACTCGTTTTGTTCCTTTATGGTTGAAAAACATATATAACAATTAGATTTGCTAATCTTAGAATGTGTCCAAAACACTACAAATGTCAGAAAAATTACAGATTGGAGCTGCTTTATAAAATAGGCGTCATTTCCTTCGATGAGAAAACAAATCTATCCGCGTATTAATATATATCTTTAAACTGTAGCTTTCATCCTTTAAGCTTAATTATTGTTTTAAGAAACGCTATAAAGCAATAATAAATTAGACTTGCTCAGTTTTAAAAATTAAGTTGGAATTTGGAACCTTCGGCAAAATGCACTACATCACAGGTTTATCCCCAATCCCGAACCGCACTCGACGCGGATATCGCTAATCATCAGGAGATGATTAAAACATCTCCTGATGTTTAACTGTGGGTTCCGCTTGTAGCATTTACCCAAATCAAGTGGGACGCAAGAGGGATAGCCCGATTCAGTGACCGCCCCTCCTGCCACGACTTCTCCTTTTCCAACTTTTCTTAAACTTTTCAAAATTAATCCAGACAGCACAACAGAGGATGACACTCTTCTCGCTCCTGGACAACCGGAGAAGCCTTACACACACCGAAAGGATGTCTCGGATGAAGAACCTATAGCAGTAAAAGAAAGGATTTTAATTAGATTGTTTCAGTCAATTTTAATGCCTTGATCTTGTTAAATAATGTTTATTTGAGCTCATACGTTTTAACGTTATTCAATATTACTTGAAAGCTATTACTACGATACCTTTATAGTTTCATTCTATTGTGTATTAGATATTCATTAATTAAAATCATTGTTGAGTCATTAATGTTTGATAAAAAAGATCTGACTGAAATGGGGGCTAGGCACTTTAACTTTAATTAATTCCCAGTACAAGTCCTTGTTCATTATAGGGCATACAAATAATATATGCAAAAGGTCAGAACTTCCTCTGTTGCATTCACAATCTGGGGCATCCAATAGCTCCAGTTTAAAAAAAGTGAGCACGAGTAGGACAATTACTGGATCTCATGAGAACTATAGTTGTTAAGTGTCTGGTATAAACAATTGATTTTAAAATCATTTATCACCATTAAGATGGGGGTGGTAATTAACTTTATAACTAACCACTTTAATTGGTGGACTGTATCAAAACAAGGTGGTATGGTTTTGTTCACAGGGTGTGAATTGAAACATATATTTTATGTATTACGTACTTTAGTAATGCAAGAATTAATTTGCATTAAATATGATTAATATATACAATGATTTCTAACTACTTTCAAGCATTCATCCTTTCACACATAAAACTAAATAGTACTGTACATTCGGTTAACTATTATTAAATGTCTAGAAAACTTCTTGATTATTTAAATCGAAAATGAACTAGATAACTCCTTTCTTTACTGAACTTAATTGAACTTTCTGGTATTTAAACTAACTGTTTTTGGTTTACATAAAATACCTTGTACTTTACGTCTTCTTCGATTCTCTCAGTTAACTTCACCAGGAATATAGATAAGACTTCGAACAGTTGATTAGAATCTCGAGGACAGGAATAGATTTGTCTGCTACACATTTCCATCCGCCATTTTACAATCGTCTATCTTTAACAGGAGAGACGCTACGATTCGTATTGTCTCTAGAAAATGCATTAAAACGCCCAAAGAGTCCTTAATTCAGTGTTCAAAAAACAAATAGTTCAGCAAATATTTTCTAAATATCGGTGCAAACAAATGAAAAAAACTACTAAATATATTGACGTCAACCAGAGCTAGGACTTGGTAGATGGTCTTGGCGCCAAATTCAAGCAGAGCGAAGACTGGATCGATGTTTCACGGGTGAGGGTTTGTAAGGCACTAAAAATGAAATTTTCCTACCGGCGCGGCAGGGAAAAAAAGAGTGGGAAATGCGCGGAAGCCGAATGCATTTGAGAGGGTAGAAACATGTTCTTCTTTATTTGATACATCGTTCTTTAGACAACTTTGAGAGAGACAAATATATATTATATTGAGAACGATTAATAACGATTTCCTTGACAGAGTGACAGCTTGCTTTCCAGCGATTGTTGCATATAACGAAATTTATTTCGTATTTCATATTTCTTTATTGATATTTAAGCCATACAATATATGGATGTACAAGTCAAACTCCCATATACGAAGTACCTGCATTGCATAACATTACCTTATAAAAAACACCAATAGATTATACCTAGACAAACGGACAAGTGGTCATTTACAGAGTAAAATGCCCCTTCCAAGAATAGTCGACCACATTTTTAAATTTATTCAGAGGAAGACTTCTGACCGACTGGGGAAGTTTATTAAAAAGCTTCTTCCCGGCGTAAGCCGGAGACCTTTTAAACCTTGCCAATCTATGAGAATCCTAGGCTAAAAGTCCCCGTATCTTGTGAAATATGAGTGAAAATCACTACCCGAGGGATAGCCATCTAGATTCAGCCTAGTAAACAATAAACACCTGAAAATATAAACGCAAGGTATGGGCTTACAACTCCCCCCCATTTGGCATTTCAAATAACAACCTGATAACCTTCTTCTGGGTAATGAAGATTCGATCGCTTTCAGTACAATCCCCCCAAAAAATTACACCATAGTTTAAGTGACAATATATCAACGAATAGTAAATATTCAGTTCTTCCTCTATGTTAAGGGTATCCTTCAATCTAGAAATTGCAAAGAAACCTGAGTTAATTTTAGATGCGACATGTTCAACATGTGCACCCCATGATAGAGTATCATCCAGATGGAGCCCTAAAAATTTTGTACACTCGGTATGCTTCACAGAGTCAATTTCAATAATTGGCACTATTCTACGAGATCTAAAATGAATAAAAACAGTTTCATTAAGATTTAGTATTAAGCCATTACTGGCACACCACCTGTCAAACTGGTCCATAACACTTTCGACCTTCAGTCGGAGCTCTTCAGCAGAAAATCCAGGTTCGGACTAAGGAGCAACTGAAATACAAATACTTTAAATGCACAAATTGCTGAAATAAATCTATTCAGATTTTAATTATGACTCAATCATACTACGGACATACAGGGTGTTATCACCAAACAATACGGTGAGAAACGATAAATTAATACACATGTTGAGGTGCCCCCCAACAGTGTCTTCTATCTACGAAAGTTATATTTTCATACCATGGTGTAAAATCGATCTCTCCCTAAATAGAGCCATACCATACCCATTTTCCCTTGCAGATTCTTTCCACCAGGCATTGCACTCACTTCGAGTTTTCCTTTTTATAAGAGCATATAACTCGTCTTTGCAAAACTTAATTTCTAGAGATACAGTTAGAATTCTACACAAGTTTGTCAGCGAAGCAACTTAATACAACTTAATTTAGATGAAATTATTGAGCAGTAGATTTTTTGAATTGCGCTTTTTGCGTCAGTGAGGATAATTATCTTATCAAGTACATAGATGTAAAGCTTTATTAATCGCAATAATTTCTTCCGTACAAATCTGGACTTCATCCGGCAATCTTTGAGAGAAACTTACATTTTTGTTGATCAAAACACACTCAGAGCAACCCCAAACATACTTGTTTCAATATCCTTTGAAGCATCAGGAAAAATCCTTGTGAAGAATTCCCTGTCACTCATCAGATTTTCCCTAGTTAAACCCAAATCAATTCGGTTGGTTAATTCTCGCAGATATCTATACGCAAGAAACTTGACAGGTCTCTTTTAACTCGCCAGTACTTGTTGGTCTTGTCACCTACGAACAAGTTCATATTTTTTAAAACAAATCTCCTTGTCAATAACGTTCTTCTGAATTCCAAGTCCATCTCTCCGTATTTCAACAACAGCCCGTTAGTTGGAGTAGATATCATACCACCTGACACGATTCTAAGGGCCATAAACTGAAGAGTGTCCAGCTCTCTAAGTACTTTGATATGGGACTAAACAAATCGCTGCGTATTCCAAATAAACGATACCCCTATACATGTGATTGAGGATTACTGGGTCTGCACCCCACCAAACTCGACAAATCACCTGCATGACATTGAGACTTTCCTTAACTTTGATCTGAATATCTGAAACTTGCTTATTCCACTTCAAATTTGAGGTCAGAACCATGCCCAGATACTTGGTTTCCTGTACCCATGATATAATCAGTATCAAAGATGACTGAAGGGAGTTGCACATGACTTCTACCAGGTCTGAAAAGGACCGTCTAAGGCCTTAGACTTTCGAGAAGACAGGGAGGAACCATAATCTATGAACCACTGGGTTCCAAAATTCGTTTATCCTATCAATAACCTGTATCAGAGAAATCTGGTCTGGTATAATGTCATGCATCCCGAGTGTGGATATTGAATAATAAGGGGCTTAACGGGGAACCCTGGTTTAGACCCCTACTGGAAATTCCAGGACCAATAATTTTGCGATCCTGTCCTTTGATGAAAAACGTTGTATTAAACATTATATCGAATACCAGATTCGTCAAATGTACCGAGATACCTCATAAGCATACCGTTTTTAAATATTTACATTATCGCATGCCGCTGATATATCTAAAAATACACCAACCGCAATCTGACCCTTAGGAAACCCCCACAAGGGCTCTAGATGTAAGTTATGCAAGACATTCTGAACTTCCTTTACCCAACCTAAACCCATTCTGAAATCTTGGAAATTTTTCCTCGTTACACCTTTTCAACTCCATACAAGTTTCCAAGGTTTTGAGCAGACATGATGCGAGAGCTATGTTTTTTGATCCTGTGTTTTGATCCTTGTTAGGTTTTAACAAGGGACATATGAGAGTATCTCTCCATTCCTCAGGAGTATGACTTCCGTCTAAGCAATTATTCTAGATGTCCAGCAGATACTTCTTCGCCCTATCGGGAAGGAATTTTATCATAGAATATGACACCAGATCCATACCTGTCGCAGAAGCTTTCCGACCTCTAAGCACCGATTTCAACTCAATCAACCGAAATATCTCCACCGGTCCCTCTAGAGATTTCCGTTCATACTTACGATCACCCTGACAAACGGTTAAAGTTTCCAACAATTCACCAGCCACCAGCGGAGTTGGGTGCCTTCAAAACGCACGTCGAGTGTAAAAATTCTGTTTCGGTATTATGGATAAAACTGTATTGCAGTTTTAAAATTGGCAGAATAAATACACATGGTGCAGGCACGTGATTGCTTTAATATATATTGCAACCAAATTTGTATCCCGTACATTTTCATTACGCTGTGCAGTCCAAAGTAAGTGACACCTGAGACGGCTTGGCATAAACGCTGCTTCGTAAATTTATTGCCGAATTTCTCGGAAATAGACGGAATATTAAATTGTACCTATTTTGTTAAATTATTGTTAATGAAAGCCTATACTCATTAGAAAGAAGTTGTAATAGTTAGATCTATTTAACAGCTTTGAAAAGTATCAAAACCAATTCCAAAAATGGGAATGAGTTAATATCGAACAAAGCTAGATTTGTATCGCTTCTGTACATGGTTCTTCGAACCGGATAGTTGTGTTGTACTGCTGCTCTGCAAATTAGATCCCAGTTCTCTCTGACCATAAGTAAATAATTATATACTTAAATTGTGCCTTTGTACATGTTTTTACAATTGTTATGACCCGTTCCATAAAATTTTTAAATATTTTCTGCCAAAGAATTACCCTCCCTGATATTTTAATTTAAAATATACTATTTAAAATAGACCCTCTCATAAAATTTATAAGCGGTTACAGAGAGCCTGCAAGACACATTCCCATCGCAGATACCTCTTGACGAGTCCTGGGCTTGCGCGCGGATCACAAACAGATGCATTGTTTAATGTTTGCATTTGTAACGTTTGTATCAAAATGTGTAATGTTACACTTCACACATGACCCTCCGCTCGCTTCGCTCGCTATGGGAGCGCAACCAACAGAAACTAACCCAAGGCATGCCCAAAATGAAGAAGAAAACTTTTTACAAATATAACCTTAAGAAAATGAAGGAAAAACACTAACGGGAATCGAACTCGGGCCGCCGTATGACAGGCTCAGCATCTGGCCACTGAACCACCAAAGCACTTGAAAGCAATTCATTTCACCGTACAGTCATGGGCAAACTTGCGTTTCAAAACGTAAGCCCATGACTCGTCAGGCCGGGGAATGTTCGTTGCAAGCTCTATTTATCCATTAATAAAAATTTAAGTTGAGCCAAGGAAGTGCCTTACAAGCATCGGTCTGCTTGAGTTTGGCGCTAAGAACATCAGCCTCTGTCGCTGCCCTGTTTGAAGCCAAGATATTTAGCCATTTTCTCATTTGTTTGCACAGATATTTACAAAATATCTGGGGCACTTTGTTCAAAACTTAATTAGAGGCTCTTTTGGGCGTTTTTACGAATTTTCTTAAGACATACAACTTGTAGTGTCTCTCCTGTTACCGATTGAAGAAGGTAAAATAGCGGTTGAAAAATTATAAGTAGTAAGACAGTTCCATTCCTGTGCTCAGATTCGAATCAAGCTTCGAACTCTTATATCCCTGGTGAAGTGCAGTTAAGGGAATTACAGAAAAAAAAACAAAGTAACAAGGTATTGAGTGTGCAAGGAGAAGCAGTTAGCTGAAATAAAAGAAAGTTGATTCAATTCAGAAAAGAAAGGAGTTCGTGTTAAATTCAAATAATCAATAAGTTTTCTTAGAAAATAGATATTATTTACTAATAGTTAACCTAATGTAAAGTATTTAGTTTTATGTGTGAAAAGATGAATGCATGAAAATAGTTAGAAAACATTTTATATATTGATCATATTAAATGCAAATTAAATCCTGCATTATTAAAGTACCACATAACACCTAAAAATAAAATACAGGTTTATGTTTCAATTCACTTCCTATGAATAAAATCCCACTAACCTCTCTTAATACAGTTTGCCCTCGCATTCTCACCGAAATGAAGGCTCAAATCAAAAATTTTTATTCTTGCAAAAAGTTTGCCTTAAGTATTTAGAATACATAAGTGCATGAATACATTTTTTTCTCAAATGGTAATGGAAAAATAGAATGAAATGTTAAAAAGTAATTTTCTTCTAGCCGCGACCGTTCGATCTCGCGATTCCCGAGTACTCTCGTATCTCACTTTTCTTGATAGCTTTCTCTCTCTAGCGCCTATTGTGCAAATTAAAGTGGTAAATTAAAAAGCCAATTACGACGCCCTCCTTTGTGGTCATAAACGAACTAAAAACTAATTGTTTATACCGACCACCACCCATAGTATTTCGGGTCCACCTCTACCATACCCGTTTCAGTATTGAGTCTTTTTAGGTGAAGTTGTGCTACCATTTTGTTATACATTGTCGGTGTTTTTTTGTTATATCAAACATTTAAAGGCAACCACAAGCAAACGTAGCTGTGCTGTGTGAACCATCCAGACGATTTTTTTTGTTATGTATGTGGCGAATACACTATGAAAAAATGTAGAAAACTTATTTCTAAATTTGTGAAAAGGAGTTATCTGGTCTATTTTGGTGTTTATTTGAAAAGTCAGGATACATCTTAAGCTGCACATTTCGATTAAAGGTTGGATTACCAATTGTTTCGATGTAACCGAGAAACCACGATGGCCGCTAGTTTTGTCTCGTAAATATCAAATACACTAGTCGAAATAATAAATACAATCATATGCTATGCTAAATTTAGCAAAGCGACCTGCCCTGCGTTCTGAAAAAACACCCATTTTATCATTCAACATTCTGCCGCAGAATCATCAACAACTGAGGAAGTTCAATGTATACAATCACAAAACGATAATGATTTTGAAGAAGATTCATGAAGTGCCTAACATTTTTTTCAACAAGAACTTAATGAAATGATATTATTTTAGATCTGAACAACTCAAGGAGTCTCCCGAATTAAGTGCAAAAAATCTACTTTATACAGGCTGCTTTTTTCTCTGAAATTAATCTGGTATTCTGTAATGACATAAGAGGACTCTTAGAAAAAATGGGTGTGTCAAAATGTACACCAAACGAATGGCGCCATTTATTGACACTTCAAAACGTAGCTTGAAATATGAATTTTGACACAAAAATAGTAACAAATTTTGTTTAGTTACCCAATGGTCATTCTGCCATCATGAAATGGCAATAGTCCTCAAAAGAATAAGTATGAAAAACATAAATGGGTGATGTATGTCGTTTCAAAAATGGCAAAATTTCTCCTTAGACAGCAAAGTAGTTATACAAAATTTCTTGTTTTATGTATTTGAGATAAGATTATATCAAGGTGAGGCTTATAAAGCAATTGGTGAAGGCTCTGAAACGTGATGGGCTTTGCTTTGGCTACTTGACACGCACATTTTCTGTAATTAAGGCCAAAAACCTAAAACCGGAATATTTACTGGTCCTTAGATAAGGCAGCTTATTAGAGATCCACAACCTACCAACTCAATGAACGACATGGAATCTAAAGCTTGGCGCTCATTTCTTTAAGTAGTGCAATTTTTTCTTGGAAATAGTAAGGCAGAAACTTAAATAGAATCAGTGGAAAATATTCTCTCCATATTTAATATTATTCGTTATAGCTTTTAAATATAACAACACAACTTTCACAATCACAGACAACTTCCACAACCACTTTCCAGAGAACGTAGGTTATTTTAATGAACGGACGGCACGTTATAACTATGAAATAAATTATGCAACATGGGAGAACTACATGAACTTTTTATTTTTATTTTACTATTACGGAATTTATATGCTAAATTATCTTCTTTTCTTTTCTCGCTGTCCTGTGTCCTAAGGAACCTCCAACTTTTTATGGGCACTATCAAATTAAATGAAAATATAGTACCTATTCTAGTCATGGCCTGTGATGCATTTTTGATGGGCATTGTATTAGTCATAGTAAATCCTGTGATGTGAAGACCCTTACGTGATGGGCGGGGTTGCGGTTTGGTCTATGCAATGTTGTCTTGTTGGGACGATCGCTGTGATATTCTACTCTATTCTATTCTAATATTCTATTCTAATTTATAGTTTGTTGTTTTTTTTTTCTAACCTCGCTACTAAGTTATATTATAGGTTATATTATTGGTATTTACTGCATCTTAGGGTAGGCATACAATATTGTTACTATAATTTAATATATGCACTTTGTAATATTGGGCATTTTGCCCGTTGAATAAATAAATAAATAAATAACTATATATCTATTATTTTTGAAATTAGAAAAAAAAATTCCGAACTAAGGTTGTTTGATTTCATCTGCTTTTCCACATGCTTTTGTTTTAATATATACATAATGCTTCAAAAAACCAAAGCACATACCAATGTGGGCGAAGGCTCCCACGTAATATGTAGTTTATATATATAT
>MU185239.1:95843-118477 GCA_016904865.1 Pissodes strobi | reverse complement strand
GTTACAGTTTAGCATCGGAGAAATGAAATAAAGTGGGGGGGGGGGGGGGGGGGTTATTTTATCAAGGCTTACATACAGGTTAATATCAAAAAATAAAAAAATAAATATTTTTTTAATAGGTAGGCTTTAAGTATAATAAAAAAGTTGTCTATTGTAATCAGCCTTTAACGTTAGGCGCTCATTATGTAACACGATTCGTCAATTGCTCAACAGGCAGTCCATATTCTATCGGTTTTAAGTTCATTTAGAGGCGTGGGTCTATGTGTTGTCAGTTAGGTGAAGACGCCACTAAATTTTAAACTAGGAATATATGAATGTTATAGATATATAAAACCTATCCTAGAAATCACTGGACCGGCTTGAGCTAAAAGAGATGAGAGGCAGTCTTATGCCTATCGAAAACGGAGGCTCTGGCACATATGTAGCAACCAATATCGCTTTTGAAGACACTAGTCCTAGTTCGAAAATTAAGTCAACTTGTAGCAGTAAAAAAGGCTCACAAGTAAGTGAATATTGGCAAAGGAAGTCCAAAAAACCTTTTTTGAAAGTTATGAAAATATCGTTTTAAATTATCTGTATCAGTTACAATTTGACATCGGAGAAATCAAATAAAGATCCGGGCTATTTTATCATTGTTTACATACAGGTTAATATTAAAAAATAAAAATATATTTTAAATGAGAAACTCCAAACGGAAGGTTTTAGATAAGAGACACGATTTGTCAATTGCTCAACAGGCGGTTCATATGCCAGGCTCACTCATCGGTTTTAATTTTATTGAAAGGCGTGGGTCTATGTGTTGTCAGTTAGGTTAAGGTGCTACTAAACTTTAACTAGGAATATATCAATGATTTTTACACATTGAAATCAGGGCAGTAAAATTTAGAAACATGCTCTAGTCAAGAATATTATGAAAATTAGAAATCAAAGGTATTTATTAAGGAAATGTACTTTTGACACTAATTTACCAAAATAAACATCGGGATCCCAATTAAATTATTTACATATGGCGGCTTACACAAACGCTCTAAAGACAATGAAATTTATCTCAAATTAATTTGTCCATAAACTAATGAGATGAGAATATTCTCTTATAATGTATTTCATCTATATTATCAGATTATTAAATCGAAGCAAAATAAGATGCTTGGTTTTTAATCTATGTTTTATAACGTTAATATTGCCCGATTCTTGCCCGATTCCTATCTTGGAATATAAGTTCAACCAAACATTGAATTTCTGGGGCAGTATGAAGTAAAAAGGTAAAGTTACAACAAACATAAGAAACTTGTTTTGTTGGTGAATGGTATAGACTTTGTTTAATGATAAATGACAATCACGTCACTTCTTCTCATTGCGCCGTCTCCCTTCGAAGGTTGGCGATCCAACTGGCAATAATTACTCGTGACGCAGCAGCAGCTGCTCTGAAGATTTCGGATGATGTTTTACTGAGCCATCGGCGTAGGTCCTTGAGCCAGGAATTCTGCCTTCTCCCTATCGACCTTTTCCCCTGAATATTTCCTTCGATGATCAACCGAAGTATTTCATATTTATCTCCTCTCATATATGTCCAATATACCTTAGTTTGCGCTCTTTGATTGTTAGCATCAGCTCCTTGTTTTTTCTGCATTCTATTGAGAACTTCGGTGTTTCATACTCTTTCGATCCAGGCTATGCGTAATATTCTCCTATAGATACATTTCGAAAGCTTCAATGCCTTTTTCTCGCGGGAGGTTGGGGGTCCAGCTTTCGCAGCCGTACAGGAGGATAGAGAACACGTAGCAGCGTAGCATTCGGATTCTAAGTCTAGGTCAAGCCTAATAAAGAAGTTCTTCATGTCGACAAACGTCGTCCTGGCTTGTTCAATTCGTGATAGTACCTCTTTCGTCGAATCGCAACTATTACACAGTAGTGCCCCTAGATATCTGAAGGATGATACCCGCTCAACGATTTTGTTATGTATACGGAGGGCAGCTTGTGTTTGCACCTTCGAGAAAACCATAAGTTTCGTTTTGGGGATGTTTATATGTAGTCCATAACGCTTGCTGTACTCAACCATAACATCTACAAGTTGCTGGAGTTCTGGCAGGCCGCTGGCAACAACGATTGTATCGTCGGCATATCTCATATTGCTAATTGTTTTGCCATTGATTTTGATTTCAACGCTAGTGTTTTCAAGAGATTCCGTGAAAATGTTTTCCGAGTAGAGATTAAAGAGCAACGGGAACAATATGCATCCTTGTCGCACTCCTTTCTTATTTGTTCTCTACCCTAACTTGTAGTGTTGCCGTCGAGACGAGACGAGACGAGAATAGGCCTTCTCTCGTCTCGTCTCGTCAGCCGAGAGAAAATATGTCTCTCGTCTCGCCGAGAGAACGCCTTCTCTCGCTCGAGAGAGCCCTTCTCTCGTCTCGTCTCGACCCTCTCGTAAATACTAAATATTCAATTTAAAAAAGCATAAAACATGACAAAATATACGGGGTTAAAGGGGGTTATTCCTTGGGTTATTTTATGAATTAAAAGTATATATTAACATGGGTCCGTTCTTTATCCACAGGGTGTTAATTTTAAAAATTGTTTTTGTTTAATATTTTCTGCATTTCTTGGCGTATTACCTTGAAAATTGGCATACGGGGGTTTCTTGGTATGAAAAATCAGATTATTGACACATTCTTACTCTGGCTGATAGAGCTTTAAAAAGAAGAGAAAATGTATTTAAAATTATTTAAATAATAGATTATTTTAATTGCTTCTTTTTAATTTTATTTTTATACTTTAAATTTTACAATAAAAAAAATAAAGATTTATTTAAGCTGTAATAATAATAATAATAATAATATCTTTATTTCTTGCATTCAATGGTATTACAAAGTATTTAAAATTATACATCATAAAACACATAATTAAGAAAACGTCATAGTCCCTAACCTATTTAACCCAACTCCTATAGATAAGGTGAAGAAAGGCTTTCAAAGAAAAAAATCCTCCAAAGAGTAGCAGGTCTTTTGTAGCAGCATGTGTTTGACCTTAAGCTTGAACGTTTTGAGATTAGGTGATGATTTAATCTCATGACTCAAAAAATTGAAATATTTACATGCATTAAAGAGAATACCCCTTTGATAGAGGGCCGTTCTGTGCTTACCTTGCAGCAGGAGGTGCCTTTTCCTGGTGTTATGGCAATGATCAGAGCGTACTGATCGAAGAAGAAGTTGGTTTTTATAAGCATAGATGCACCCTTCCATTATGTAAGTGTCGAAGACCGTTAGAATTTTTAAATCTCCAAAGTGTCCTCTGCACGATTCTCTGCTCGTTAGCCGACAAATTATTCTTATAGCCCTTTTTTGCAACAGTAAAACTCTTTTGCTGTGGCTACCAGCTCCCCAAATCAAAATGCCATAACGAATATGTGAGTGGAGGTTGGCATAGTAAAGTGCAAGCAAGATTTCTTGGCTACAATAGTTGGAGAGAAAATTAAGGGCATAGCAATTACTTCTTATACGATTGCATAAGCATTCTACATGTGTGCTCCAATTAAGCGACGAATCAAAGATCACTCCCAACAACCTTGCCGAGGTCACAGCCATTATTTTGGCATCAAATACTGGACAAAGCGCATCAATACTATCCTGACGACCTGATGAAAAAATCAAAAAGGTTGTCTTCTCTTTATTGAGGACTAGATTATTATTAACTGACCAATCGTTTACCAAGGTATATTGAACTCTGCCTGGGACTTTAGAGAAGGTATGTTTGAATTTATGCATAGGAGATTCGTGTCATCGGCATACCATACAGGGAAAATACCCGGATCACCCCTCTCCAGGTAGTTGAACATGTCATTTATATACACCACGAAAAAGAGTGGTCCCAGTACCGAACCCTGTGGCACACCCTGTTTGATCTTCCTGGGCAGACTCTTACCATCATTGATGATGACCTGTTGAAATCGGTCGTTGAGGTATGAGGCAAAAAGTGACAATGGTTTGTTTCGAATCCCATATCTTGTTAGTTTGGCCAGCAAAAGTTGATGATGCACAGTGTCAAAAGCCCTAGAAAAATCTATCATTAGGCCCAAGCAGTGTTTTCTGCTCTCACGAGCTTCCACAATCTTAGTCAGAAAAGAACAGAGGGCAGTATCAGTGCTTCTCCCCTTAACAAAAGCATGCTGTGCATTTGACAGAAGTCCATACTTATTAAAGAAACAGTTTAACTGATCCTTCAAATTCATTTCATATATTTTTGAGATACTTGGTAAAAGGCTGATGGCTCGATAGTTACTATAGCTGTTTGGGTCACCTTTCTTAAAAATAGGAATGACCGTTGCCAGTTTTAATTTGCTGGGAAAAACTCCTTCTTCATAAGATAAATTGATTAAGAATGTCAGTACTTCACTGAGGGAGAGCTTGCATAATTTTAGAATGTTGTTAGAAATTCCATCTTGCCCACTGGAATTCGAATTTTTTAATCTATTGATCAACGATATAACATCATAAACGCAGACAGGAGATAAAAAGAATGAGCTTTCACTGTATGGAATATTGGAGTTCAAAAAATCAAAACCTGGATTATCTTGTGCAGAACAAGCAGTAAAGCATTTGTTGAAATTGTTTGCAATAGCTTCATCCTCTAGTTTTTTACCATCACATTCATAAATTTCTATTGGTTTTCTCTGTTTGGACCTTTTCTGTAAGTTATTAATTATCTGCCACATAGTTTTAGATTTATTATCAGATAACATTATTTTTTTATCATTTTCTTTTCGGTAAAATTGCTTGAGATTTCCCTTGTATATGTTGCTTAAAGTCCTATATAATGGTTTATATTTTTTATCCTTCCTCAACAGATCACCAACTGTGACCAACACACGTTTTAATTGAAGTAATTCTGATGGTAGAGAACCTCTATTCTTCCCATATACAGAAGCTGCAGAAGAAATCCTTTTTAAAGGAAAGCACATTTCAAAGTAATAACAAATAGTATCGGCAAAAGAGTTAAAAGCCTCCTCACATTTGTCCTTGTTGTACACCTCAGACCAGCTTTCATTCTCCATGCAAGCTATGAACCTGTTCTTGTTTGCTTTGGAAAAAAATCTTTTAAGTTGGAATTGAGTGGGTTTCTTTATCTTCCTGAATGGCAAGTTTACTGAAACAATTTGGGAATAGTGATCAGACAAATGCAGGTCCACAACCGTAGCACAAAGAAACGCACTGTTATTAGTCAGCACATTATCAATGCAAGTACTAGAGCATGAAGTAACTCTTGTTGGTGTCCTAATAATATGTTCAGTGTTAAAAGACGCTACAAGATCACACAAAACAGATAGATTGAAACTAGGCACCAAAAAATCTATGTTAAAATCACCACCAACTATAAAAAAGTGAGAGGCTTGTTGTATGTATGTTAAAAGGTCTGACAAAAGGGATAAAAAGTGTTTAAAATTACCCTTTGGAGGACGATACAACACAATTATTATCACATTAAAATCAACAATTTTAAAACCCGCACATTCTAGAGTCCCTTCAACACAGCAATTAGATATATTCAGGATACTACAACGATATTTACAATAATCACTTTTATAAATGACTACTCCCCCATGGCTATATTTTGTCCGACAGAAAGAATGTAGGAGAGAGAAGTTTCTCAATTTAAGCTGTTCTATCCGTTCAGACTTTTGCCAGTGTTCAGTTAGTAATAGAAAGTCACACTTATTACTATCAGTGAATATTATATCTAAATCTAAAATCTTATTGCCTAAACATTGAATATTTTGATAACACAAACCAATAAAATTAGGAGAAATTTTCTCGACCGGTAGCTTTGTTAACCTATCATCAGCGGTATTGGGCTGTCCAAGCGAAAATTTTGTTGGCCATTTATTGTAGCTTTCTACGTGTTCATTGTGTACAATTTATAGTAACCTTATTTTTTTAAATGCTGTAAAAACATTCTTTTAATTCAATGAAACGTATTTTTAAGCAATCTGCAACACCCTGTATAGAAAAATATGTATTGTGCACAAACTACTTCTCAAACGCTATAGCTTTGCAGTCAAAATTTTGTACTACACATTGGCACAAAAAAGTTGAAGGAGGTGGACATTATAAAAAATCACCCTGTACAACCAGCACTAGGTTTTGTTAATTTTTTTTATTTTGGTTGTTTTTTAACATAATCCTTTTTGTGCCTTTAAAACGAAAATAAATGTTTAAGATTGGCGTTTTATTTATTTTGTTTAATAGAAAGAGGTAAGACAAAGGTAAGTAAGTGTGCGGGACATTTTCAATCACACATATTTATGGAAATGTAACTCCCTCGATTTATATTGTGAACTGTATGATAAATAAGATTCTTCTGGTTCTTAGCAAAAATAATTTAAATTTGAACCCTTTTTGAAAATATATTAGAATTTAAATTTAATTACAATTTTTATATTACAGCAAATTGGCAAGATCTCTGTTGTTGTTCTTATTTCTAAAAACCGCCTACTTTACACCTCACGGTTGTTAGGGCAAGCGCATTAAAGAATAGAATATATTTTTATTAGCGCGATCATAAATTAGAATTTATACAGGTTACAATAATATGTAAATAAAAAGAATATGAAAAAGGTAAAAGAAAAGTTGTTGGAAATGTTTCCAAAATTAAGATTTTGGAAAAAGGGAATATTAGTACATAAACGATTTTTTTGAATTTGAAAAAAATATATTGCATTATTTTTAAGGTCTTATCGAGTAAGTAAGATTTCAGAATATTTTGTTCTTATTCTTCTTATTATCTCAAACAAAATGGCAACGTTTTAAACATTTACATTGTTGAGCTTCTACAGAATCAAAATGGTCTAAAATTAAAGAAAAACACCTTGCACATTCCCTATCTTATTTTATCCTATCCTCTAAGATCTTAGATCCTACACTTTTAAGAGCAATCGTATAATATTTACAAACCCTTTTTCTATTTCCCATGTTAAACCCTTTTGATTCTAGAGCATGCCAAAATGCAAAAATGTATAATAAAAAAATAATAATGGCGACATTTCGTTTTGGAGGGTTATATGAATCTAATATTTTGGCATCATAAGGTATTCGATAACACCTTCCAAATAAGGTATCACAATATCCCATTTGTATTTTTTTCAATGACCCCCACCCTTTTTCACCCTTAAAAAACCCTAAGGACCGGTTTCTCAATAACGAGTTAGGTTTAACCCTCGGGTTTTCTATAGAAAAATCGAGGGTAACTCGCGAGTTAAGAGTTAACTCGACATTGGGAAACCGACCATAAGTATAGAAAATGTGTATGCTACCTCCAAATTTAATACAATAGGTATCACCAAATTACTTATGTATGAAAAAATCATAAAGATGTTTTTTTTTTTATTATTATGCCAATTTTTTGCTCGAGAGATCGAGAGAAAAACGAGAAATTCTCGACGAGAGAGCATCTTTCTCTCGTCTCGTCTCGAGGTTTCATTCGAGAGAAAATACCTCTCTCGTCTCGTCGAGACGAGACGAGACGAGACGAGAGACGAGAATCTCTCGTCTCGACGGCATCACTACTAACTTGAGCTGTCTGATGCCAGTAGAGTTCTGGATTCGTAAATCACCTTCGTCTACGCCTGTTTTTCTGAGTATTTCTGCTAATTTTTGATGTTGCACGCAGTCAAAAGCTTTGTGGTAGTTTATGAAGCAGGCGTATATTTTTACGTACATATCGCGTGCTCTCTGTGTAAGTACGTTAAGCGAGAATAGAGGTTCCTAATCCGTTTCTGAAGCCGAATTGAGTGTCGTCAGCTTGCTGTTTGCATTTCTTGAATATGCGGGCATGTATAACTCTCTGGAACGTTTTTAGTACATGAGACATCAAACTTATTATGCGGTAATTATCGCATTGGGACGCGTTAGGTTTTTTGGGTAAAGTGACAAAAGTTGACCTTAGCCATTCCGAGGGTAATTTTCCAGTTCTATGAATATCGTTGAACAGGTCTGTTAGGCGGCTTAACCCTATACCCACTTCGTGGATTAAGAGTTTTAAGGTTTCAGCGTGTACCTCATCGGGCCCCACAACTTTTCCATCCTTCTGTATTAGGATGGCGTGTTTTACCGCTTCTTTAGTGATATTAGGATTCGTCTCGTTGATCTCACTTACTTGGAGGGGTTGTTCTGGTCGTTCGTCACTAAACAATTTTGTAACATACTCTTTCCAACACTTCAATTTTTCATCAGGTCTCACGAGTATTATGTTGTTATTGTCTTTCAGTATTCCGCTGGTCTTTTTGCAATAATTACTGCCTGTCATTTCCTTGATTTTTTTATGTACGTTATGTAGGTCGTGTTTTTGCTGTAGTTGTTCGATTTCACAGCATCTCTCCGCCAGCCAGTGTTCTTTTGATTCCCTGCATTTTCTAGGAATAATTTTGTTTAGCTCTCTGTATCTGGCCTCGCTTTTTGTTTTGTGCTCTCTCCGCTCTTCCATCATTTTTTAAATCTCGTCTATCATCCAGGGTTGCTTTTTCGTTTGTCTTTGAAAACCAATATCTTTTGTTTGTGTTTCTAGTAGTGCGGTTTTCATCCCGTCCATTTCTCCTCGATTATTGTGTTCGACTCGATCTTCTGTATTCTTTCTTCAAGACTTTGTGCGGCTGTCGTCTTCATCGGCGGGTTTTTGGGTTTTGTTATGTCTATACGTTTTGATGGTTTAGGAAGGTTAACATGTTTGAATCGACGCATCTTGATTTCCATTACAACTGGATTGTGGTCGCTGTTTACATCCGCCCCAGGATATGTTTTTGCTATTCTGACCGAATTCTGGAATATTGTATTTATTAATATGTATAGTCGATCTGATTTCTGACTCGATGTTCTTTACAGTCGGCAGGGGACTTCCACGTATACAGGCAGCGAGGGTGTAGTTTAAAAAATGTGTTCACCACAGATAGTTGATGTTCCGTGCAGAATTGCACCAGACGGTACCCTCTGTTGTTCCTGTCCCCGAAACCAAAGTTCCCGGGAACATTTCCCTCTGCTCCAGCTCCAACCTTGGCGTTAAAATCACCCATAACGACTGTTATCTCGCCTTTCTTTGTCAATTTCATAACCCCTTCTAATTCGGTGTAAAACTCCTCGATCATGTTATCTTCTTTATCCTTTGTCGGAGCATATACCTGTACAATGTTCATTACTCTACGAGAGGTATTGATCTTTGAAACCATTAAGCGATCCGAGATGGGAAGGAAATCGATGACCGATTCCTCAGTTCTGAAGGATATGAGCGTGGCCACGCCGCGCCGTTGTAGTGGTTCGTGTCGTTATTACCTGAGTAGTAGAGGACTCCTGAAGGGGTGCCCCGGACTGAGGGCCTTTTTCAAATTTGCCTCTGCCATTTTGGATATTTTAGGATACTCAAATGAGCCTTTAATGCAGTGGTTTCCCGTTACCTTCTGCATCCTTATTTTGTTGACCATTTCTTGGTTCCTCCGCCTTCGAGACCAATTTCTCAGTCTCAGTAGAAGAGAGTGCTCTTACATTTACCAGCTCTTCCGCCCGAAGCCGTTGGCCAGTAAATGGGGGATTGCTTATCCCGGCAATCTTTCGGTCGCCAGAGCCACGTCAGTTATTTAGCAGGGTGCACCGGATGGCCATGGTCATCGCACGCGCAGGTGTGGTTGAAATTTGGGCTGTTTTCTGTTTATTTCACACTTCGTCCCTTACACCCTAATATGACTCACAGCAACTATCATTAGGATACACTCGGTGTCATTCCTGGATCATATATACTAACGGTTCCATTGATGCCGTAACTGCCATCGATCGTTTAACAAAGTCTAGTAGTGCAACGTTTCACGTTGCTTAAAGGCTTTAAACGCTTCAAATCGCATATCATATCACGTGTTATCGCAAAACTTACTATTAAGAACCGAATATTTAATACAAATACCTTCTGATAAACTCGAAAATTTACACCCACATATTCGTAACAAAAGAGGATTAATAAATGTGGTGGGTAAAATAAATAAATGGGTATTCGGTACATTAGACGCTGACGACGGCAAACTATATAATCGAGCAATCAATATCCTACAAGATAATGAAGAGAACATTGCCAATGAACTTTAATTTGCATATTTCAATATAAAAAAACGATAACTACACTTAACAAAAATCAGAAATTAAAATAATAAGATTTAGAAATCAAAGTAAAGGTTTGCCTAAATGCAGTCAGTCATGAAATACTATAAATAGGAAGTATTTTACTCACAAACAAACTAACTTTATACAAAATCAATAAGATAACCGGTGAAATAAATATGTATAGATATAGCCGATAAATAACAAGAGTTATAAATAAAGTCCGGATTTATAAGCATAATGCTTATGATAAATAATAAAAGCTGATGAAATTTCTTCACAAATATGGCCGAAACATGAAAATATACATCATCTGACAAAAAATGTTTATCCTTTTTTTTCCTTTTTTTAACGTTTTGTGCTTTTTTCAACCTTTCGTGCATATTTGATGCTTTTCTACATATATTTTAACGAAATGGCACAAAAAAGTCCCCCAAAACCCCCCCTTAAAAACGAGCCCCGGCATCCCCGATTTAATTACAGGTAGCCCCTCACGTGGTACATCTACCATGAAAATATAGACCCTGCAGGTCATCTCCTTTTACCGGAACCTACCGATTAAAAACCGCGCGGGCGCGTATTCGTCAGATATGTTCCACCGATTTAGGTGCCAATCTGTGGTTATATTTCAAGGGACGAAAGGAAACGACTCAACTTTGAAAATTTTCGATATCGAAAAATATCGAATGGTTCCCGTCGATGTCGGATTCGAACTGGGCGTAGTCGAAAACCCCTATAGCCCGAATTTAAACCCTCCAGGTCGAACGACACCAAGAGTCCCTATTTAGGAGCCCCTAGGAGACTTAGCGAGTTAAAATTTTAGGTGGGAGATCGGACCGATGCCTTCCATTCCCCCGCCGAATATGAACTCGCTAGCTCAAAATTTAGGTAAAAAAAGCCGGTAGGAACCGAATTTCCGGTAGGCTCCAAATACGAAAAAAACCGTCTCCTAAATATAAAGACCTACGAAAGCGTTTTTCTTCGAAATAATATTTAGGGGTCGAAAACCACGATTTTCCACTTTTGGAACATATGGGGAGAGCGTTCTCGAAATAGGAGCCGCGGATCGTAAATTGCGCGGAGTACTTTTTTTTAAGTCTATTCCGTACGGGGGACATTTTTTGGGTCCCGTTCCGAAAAAAAAGTTTTTCGACTTCGTCCGGCTCCTATCGCGGAACCTATCGGAAGTAGGTCCCCGCCGAGATCAGATTCGAACTTGGCGTCGTCGAAAACCCCCCTAACCCAAATTTCATCCCTCTGTCTCCACGGGATCACCTCACTTCCTAAATAGGGGCCCCTAGGTTCCCAATTTTTTTTTCGTTTAAACGGTACCCGTCCGACCTACCACACCGAGTCTCGTCGACTTCCACCGATTAAATCGATTTTTTTTTATCGCGGAGCCTCCCCCTAGGGGTCACAGTTTTTTTTATGTCCAAAATCGTTTTCCCCGACCCCGAAAACCCCCAAGTCTCCATTTTCGCCTAAATCTCAGCTGTATCGTGTTCGGTCTAGTACTTACGTTGACGGGAAGCAAACAAGTTCTTGCAGAACGAAGTTACATATTAAAACATAAGCTATGTTCATATTATATTCAATATAAAATGTTTACTTTACGCTAAAATAAATATAACTTCTTTAAAATTATATGCTTTTTTCATGCTTTTTTTGTTATTTGCCCTGCTTTTTTCTGTAAAATTGTTATGCTTTTTAAGCGCTTTTTTGCATTTTTTTATGCCTATAAATCCGAACTTTAGTTATAAACAAAGTGAGTAGTAAACAAAACTAAGCTAAATGAATTCCATGTCAGCAATAATTACAATATACCAATAAGCAGTTACTAGAGATCTGTTAAATCAATGAATTACTCTATAAAGTAAGTGTATATATTCCTAGCCGATAAGTACCTACGGGGAACACGAATTGAGCTCAGTTCGATGCCAATGTTAAGGCGAAAAATTAAAATTCCAAATAATAGTTATGCGAAACAAATTACTGCCATGAGGCTTACAGCCAATTCCAGTAAAAACTTATTGTTAAAGCAGGTAAACAGATACATTATCAATAAATATATTTACTAATTTAGCTAATACTATATCGGTAATAATGAAAGTCAAAATTAAGTAATCGACAACATTAGCAAAATAAATTCCCTACTCGAGATAATATCAGGTATGATAATTAAAGTAAAAAATAAATATCTCTAAAGAAATCATGCTGGAAAACAGACATAAATATGATACCCGCTAAAATACAACCTAAAACTATTTATCGGTAAGTTCGATAACCAAGACCGATAGCTCATTAAGCATAAAGGAGAAGTATTGAAAATAAGTAGATATATGAAAGTAGACGACCTACTTTCGTTTAACAGTAAATTCATTTAACGTGCTGTCAGCCACGGTAATAGGTATGATATACGATAATAGATAACCTAAGCTAGATAAGCAAAATCAGTAAACGAAAGCAAGAAAATACGATAATATAGACGATAAACGATATAAATAGCAAACGACCTACAGTCGTTTAACGGTAATTTAGTAATTAAAATTAATAATATCGGTAATAAGGGGTCGGTAATAAGAAACGAAGTAGATTTTACTTGTATCTAGTAGATTTGATTTAGAAAAGGAAAAAATTGCACTACTGGATTTTGTAACGAAATGTATTTCTTTAAACTATCCATAAATTTGCGAATAACAAATTATTAATATACAGTTTTACTATGGGGGCGCCTTTGGGACTAGGCAGGCATTGTTCTCTATCCAGATATTATTTCAAAGGCGATAAATGCGATGAACATATTTAGTCGATAACCAGAAAACATTTATTTACATATTTTTTAGGATGGTAAAGCAATTTTTAAGCCAGACTGCGTCGAAGAAGAAAGAGAGTCGTGGGACAGCAAGCTGACATTTCTTTTGGCCACTGTAGGATACGCCGTTGGATTAGGAAACGTATGGAGGTTTCCATACTTAGCGCAAAAGAATGGAGGAGGAGCTTTCCTGATTCCTTACTTTGTTATGCTTGCCATTGAGGGTATTCCTATATTTTACTTGGAACTAGCGATCGGCCAAAGGTTGCGGAAGGGTGCTATCGGAGTTTGGAACCAAGTGTCTCCTTTTTTAGCTGGTAAGTGCTTTATAGTTATAGGTAAGTTAAATTGGTGACTTTAATAAAAAAAATAAATGTTAAGTTTGGAAATATAACACTCTGAAGAGTGAGTTGGCAATATCATCAAGGGCTAGTTGCAGGGCCGGATTCACGGCCGGGCAACCGGGGCCAGAGTCCCCGGGCCTCCACAAACCTTGGAATCAAAAATTTTATAACAATAAATTGTGGAAATTCATTTTTTTAATTGTAGAACTAAAATCTTCGAAAGATATTTATTGATTGGCACCCCTGCATCCGGCCCTGACTAGTTGACATACTTAGTATATTTAGGAAAAAATTATTGTTGCGTTAGAGGTACTATGTCTATAATTTTATTAGATTAGGACACATTTCGAATTTTAACATCTCGTTTACAAGAAGTTAAAAGAATATGCTAATTGCGTTTTTTATCATGCGATAGTGTAAAGTTTTTAAACTAAATACCATTTTTCGTCGTTTTTTTTTATGATAGTGGCACACACACTAAAGGGAGATCCTAGTGCGCTCGACGAGCAGTGTGTGTGTGTGCGACGATGTTGATTGACACGGTTCTTGGTTCTTGAATAGTTGCAGGTTGTAATTAGGGGGCAACAGATGCCCTGGGAATGAGTTCCACAGTGATGCAGTGCGCCAGACAAAGGAGTTCTTGTAAAGCGATGTTCTAGGTATTTCCAGTTGTACGACGAACTGCTGCGCTCTTGCCGTTTATCGTGACTGTCTGACAGGCGTTGCCAGAGGCGGGATGAGGCGGGCCAAATTCTGGGAACATCTGCCATGAAAGTATCTGTAAAACAGGGACATCTCAGCCACATGTCTGCGGTGTTCCAGACTATCCAGATTCCGGGTCAACTCCGGGTCGCCGACAAGACGCACAGCTCTCTTCTGAATGGAATCCAGCAGCTTTAGGGTGTGCTTTGGTGCGGCACCCCAGATGTGTGAGCAATATTCTAAGCACGGTCTTATTTGCGCTTTGTAGAGCAAGAGCAACTGCTGCGGTGTATACAGTTTTTTGTTGAGAAACAGCGCACCAAGCTTCTGGGAGGCTAATTTAGCGATGTTAGCAACGTGGTCATGCCAGGACATATTGCTGTTGACCGAGACACCCAGCAGTTCGATTGACGAGAATGAAGGAATGGTCGATCCTGCCATAATGATGTCAGGGCCCGCCGTATTGGCGCTCTTGGTAAACGTGGCTGCTTGAGTCTTTGTTGCATTGAACTAGACGAAATTTCTGTTGCCCCAAGTTTGAACTTTCTCCAGTGATTGCTGTAATCTGCTCCTGTCTGCGGTGATAATTCTCAGTCGCAGTAAAGGGGGGTTTTCATAATTATTACTATGCAATGAAACTGATCTGAGTTTGGTCAGTCTCTCTCGGGGAAGCATGTGAAGGTGGGCGCATTGGTATAGGGCAAGTTGAATGTTCGTTTTAAAATAAAAATAGTGCTTTCGAATAATAGATGTACTAGTATTATGGAAGGATGGATCCAAAAATATTGTAGACATTAAGGAACTACGAAATGTTAAAAGAAACAATAAAATTAAAGTAGGCAGTAAAAGTGAAAATGTTTTACATTAAAAAGTGATTTTATGGGACAGTGTTAGATATTTGTTCTGAATTAAATAACAGTATATACAGCGACAGTTCTGATGATGTTCCTCTAGCAAAATTAAGAAAACAAGAAAGCCCTCTGGGAAGCGACATAGATGATGTTCCACTGTCAAAAATTGTCAATAAGAACCCGTTTAAAGTTTCTAAAGGTAAGTTCACTATACTTAAAACTAAAAATTCCGCTTTTAAGGTTGTACATGTTTTTAGAAGTTGTGAATGAAAACAAAAAACATGTAACTAATATCAAGTTATATGACCAATCTGATAAAAAATCCGAAATAGGAATGGGAACAAACATTAGTACGAATGAAATAGGTATGTGTCATCTATGGTATAAAACACTAAATTACAATTTTAAGATTTTGTTTATTTATATTTTAGAAATTATTTCAAGCCAATCCTTTGAGGTTAACCGTGTCCCAGATCGCAAGTTTGTGTCTGATAATATTGGTGCTATTGAACTGCCCTACAACTTAAATGAACTTGCACCAAATAATATAATGAAAAGTAAGTTGTTTAATAATTTACCAAGTTATTAAAAAATTAATTATGCGTTTGTTATTTTGTAGGTTCTGTATATGCACAAATAAATCAAAATAAAGGTTATATTCCTAATTCTCGTACTGAGTTTGATAGTGACATGGAAACCTTGTTTGGAGATATCTCTGATTTGGATGATCCTACCTATAAAAAGCAACTGCGAAGCAAAAGGTTGCAAAGATGAAGTATTTAGCTCATGTCATATTTGTTTAAGATTTTTATGGTGGGACTACTTTCAAATGTATGAAAATTCTTGTGATAACCACACAAAGAGAGCTGTCAAGAAAGGTGGCAAAACCAAATCAAAATTCCAGGAAAAGATTATGTGCAATACAATAAAGACATTACAAAGAAGAAAGTTTTTTAGTAGAAGAAGGAAAAGAAGAGGAAACGTGTGAAAGACAAAAAAGGTCAATAAACAAAAACTAGCGAAGAAAATGAGAGACCTCGGTAAGGATTAGGTTAGACCTAAAACAGGTGAATCATGTACCAGCGCGGCAAATTAAGAGGTGTAATATTGAAATATGCAAAAAAAATCAGGCTATTGTCATTTATTTAGTGACGAAGATCGAACTAAACTCTTCGGGTCATTTTACGAAATCGGAAATCGAAATTTCATAGTTCGTCATGTACCAAAAGAAACTACTTACAAGACTTCCAAGAAAGAACATTCGAGAAGACAACGTAAGACATTTTTTTAAATACGTTGGGTGTTTCTGAGCATTTTATGAGAACTGCTATTATTAATAGAGACCAAAATCTACGGGACGCCATTCTCAATCACATTAAAAGATTTCCTAAGGTAGAGTCACACTACTGTAGGTCCAGCTCTACGAAGGAATATCTTCACCCCGGGTTAACGGTATCTAAAATGTATGAGATGTTGTTAAGCGAATTAGATTCAAAAAACCTTGTATTGACTTATACAGGAAAATATTTAGAACATTAAATTTAGCGTTTTACGAGGCAAAGAAAGATCAGTGTTCTTTGTGCCTCAGTTACAGAGCAGGAGATGATGCCAAGAAAGAACAGTTTAAAGCTCGTTTCGAGAAGCATGTTGCAGAAAAATCAAAGTGAGAGAAATTAAACAAAATATCAAAACAGAGGCTTTAAGCAATAGTCAAATTGTATGTGCTAGTTTTGACCTCCAACAAGTTATTTACTTGCATCAGTCGAAAGAGAGTGCTATCTTCTACAAGAACCGCTTGGCCAATTATAATTTTACGGTATATAACATTGCTTCAAGGGAATGTTTTTGCTATCTTTGGAATGCCGTACAAAGCAAACGAGGTGCTTCTGAGATAAGTTCCTGTATTTATAAACCTATAAGTGCCTACGACACTAAGAATACCGTAAAAACGGTTGCCCTCTTTTCAGATGGTTGCAGTGGTCAAAACAAAAATTCGATCACTGCAGCCATGTTGCTTTATATTGTAGCAAACACAAAAAATATTGAGGAAATCTCATTGCGATTTTTTGAATCATTCCATGGACAAAACGAGGGAGATTCCGCACATAGTGACATTTCTACAGCCTTGACAACGGCCGGCGATATTTTTGTTCCTTCACAGCTATATCCCATTATACGGCTTGTCCGATGAAAGATACCGTACATTGTCGAGCCTCTTGAATAACATGCCTTTTCAGATTTTAAGAAACTATCTAAAGATCTCAGAATACTATCAGTTAGAACATCCGACTCAGGACATCCCATTAATTGGACAGACATTATGGAGTTAAAGGTAAAGAAATCCGAACCATCAAAAATATGTTTTAAGAATAGCCACCTTCAACAGGAATTTGATTCTTTAACGATTCTTAAACGACAAAAAGTTGGTTTATCTGAAGTTAATCTAGGGGTTTTAACCAGGGTTTTAAATTTAGAAGTTCAAACACTCAGGAGTGATAAGTACAACGACTTAAAATCATTATGTGAAGGGCCCTTACCAGTAGTGAGGATTCAGGAATACCAAAATTTTTATTTAAATCTGCCACATCATAATGTGTAGCTTAATTTTTAACTTTTTTTATGATATTTTATGTTTGGTTCAATATGTTTGTTTTTGTTCATGTGCATTTTTTCACCAATATTCGTAATATAATGCCATTTTCAGCAAATTGTACTGCATTATTATCCTTATTATCCTGTTTTAGACATTATTAATGGCGTAACTATTTTTGCTATCACCACACAATGATTCTTCAATTTTACATAGTGACGTATCTCATTTTTTGTCATTTTTTGTAAACTATAGCAATTTGTTTTTAACAAATGATCTATGAACATGCAGTTCACATGTGCATCTCTTACTAAACCAAAAATTAGAATTTAAACTGGATACTGTTATTGATCACGGATCAATTAAACTTTATAAACAACTTTAAAATGCTCTCCTGTAAAGTTGTGAAAATCGAGTTATGTCAGTTCGTGATATTGACGACGAATGAGTGACATAAGCCAATATATCTCCTGTCGATCTCTCATTGCGAAAGCCGTATTGATTATTGCTGATTATTCTGTTGTTCTCGAGGTACTTGAGTACATGTTCCATGACTCTAGAGATTATTGGAAGCAAGGCAATTGGGCGATAGTTTGACGACTTGGTTTTCTTGCCTTTTTTTGGAACAGGTTGCACTCGAGCGACTTTCCAAGAAGATGGGTAAATCCGTTTTTCGTAAGACAGAGAAAAAGCCTGGAAAAAACGGGTGTTAGTTCGTTGGTGCAGTTCTTTAACACGATGGCATGTATTCCGTCCGGTCCTGATGCCTTTTGCGTATCTAGTTCTTTAAGGATTTTTTTTATGAATATCACGGTGATGAAACTTGACTTCTGCTATGGTAGTGTTGATGTTCGATATGGTGGGGAGAGACTTGCCTTGAAGGACGTCTAAGGTAGAGTGCGATGAAAACATTTTGGCGCGCATGTTTCGTTTTTCCTTGGCTGTAGTCGCCGTGATGCCTGGTTCGTCTATCAAAGGTGGGAGAGACGTTTTTGTAAAGCTATTACTTACCGCTTTTTCTACCGATCAGAAATTCCTGGAGCCACTGGGGCATTGCAAAAGTTTATTCCCGATCCTTTGAATGTGTTTGTCCTTAGTTTTGTCGATCACACGTTTGCATTGGTTTCTCGCTTCGACAAAATAATTGCGATTTTGCTGCCAGTACTTGTAGGCTTGCTGTTTCCTACCTCTAGCTCTTTCGCATCATCTGTCGAACCAGAGCTTTCCTTTTGACGGTAAGTTGATGGGATTTGGGATGTATGCTTCCATTCCTGAGGAGATTACTTGTGTAATCTCTTCGCAGCAGACTGGCAACAAGATTGTTAAAATCCTATCTTTTATCTTTGTATTATCCACGTTAGGGGCTCCGAACTTCAATGAGTCGATCGTTGAACGAGCCGGGATTGTATATTCCACCATTCGTGTCAGCAAATTTGCATATATTAAAAATATTATTTAATTATTTAACAGAAAGCATGTGTTAAAATGCGTCGCATATCTAATATACTGTGTGAGCCTGTAGCCAATTCTCCATTTCTGTTTTGTGCATAGTTATGAAGTTTCACCTCTGGTGCGCGGTCCACAAACACACTCATTATTTTCTTAAACTGAACAAAATTTCAAACGAATTATTTGAAAGGTCTCCCTGGCTCCCCCAACTGCACCAGCTAATACAAGAAAGTTATCATAGTTACATTAGTCGCCCAAAACAACCCTGAATTATTGAGTATTTCTTTCAAAACACCCTACAGCTTAACAGTGTTTAAATTAGAAAAATTATTATGAAACGAATTGTATGGAAGTAATTATTTCTTTCCAGGTATTGGTATCAGCAGCGCATTCGTTTCATTCAATGTGGCCCTATATTATAACACGATCATCGCGTGGTGCCTATTTTACTTTGTGCAGAGCTTTCAATCGCAGTTGCCTTGGGCGGAATGCCCCAACGTATATTTCCCTAATGGCTCGTATACGCCCGAACCGGAATGTGTGGTAAGTTATGTAAGGAGGTTTCAATAGTAGCCATCAAAGTCACTCATCAAAGACATATCGAACATATTTAGAAAGTAAAGAATTTTCTTTATTATGACACAATTTAATCATCTCCTGATGATGTCGTGATACGCTTTTATCATCCTACTTTAGACATAGTAATATGCTTTTACCAGTCTATGCAAAAGGTATATGAATCTATCGATTTCCGTTTAGCATCTATCGAATCTAAACCTTACTAATTTGAGGAGCATAGAAGTGTAAGGGATTTACCTAAAGCCCCTAAAGATAAAAAACTTGATACACTCCTAGCAGTAAATGATGTTAACATAGCTTTTGTACAGGGATTATTAAACACCCAGAAGTATCACCCATATGAAGTGCATTTCGTACAGACACTAAATAGGCATCTTCTCTGACTAGGCTATTATTTTTATATGGAATGGTCAATAGACATAAGTATCGATTCCCCAAAAAGTTAATGCGTGGGCTGACATACTAAATAACATAATGTTAGAACCATATTTCTTTGACGAAAATCTGACTGCTGACCGTTACTTGGATTTCCTCCCAATCGATTTAATACCGGCATTAGCAGTTATGTTTCCTAATGAGGGTGATCAGATATTACCCATGAAAGAATTTTAGTGTAAATGTTGGACGAAATGTCTCCAAATCGGTGTATAAATCGATAGGGTCAAATTGAATGGTGACCAATAAAGAGCGGAGAAAATGCAAAATGCATTTTTTGCATTTTTTGCATTTTTGTCTGTTTGTACAAAACATGCATTTTTTTCCAATAATGGAGCATTTATTGCATTTTATGGCCAAACAAAGACCCTGTCCGTCCCTTTTTGATTGCTTGTTTATTGCACGGCACGTGCTTATTAGTTTATTTTATTACATTACAATGGGGGCGACTGAGGTACTTTACTGCTTCATAGAATTACCCAGGATAAACCCACACTATAGGGTATTCCCAGTAAAAGCAATTAATATTGCAAACAGAATCCGATAGTTCAAAGAGGTGGCAATTTTTAATATCTTTGATATCGTCTACTTGAAACGTTCTTGTGTGCCTCGTTTTGTAAAGTGAATTGTGTCTGTGTCTGTCTGTCCAGTGTTTGTTAAAATGCCGAAAACTAACTTCCATATATCGTGGATAAAGAGCTATCGGGAGTTCCTTGGGATGGCACCAATTTGTTTTGTACAGCTTGTTCGAAAATTGTGAGTATAAAGCATATTTTCACATTTATTTATTTTTTTCCAGTCTATAGCAAATAAAGAAAGATATATGTTTTTTTGGTATAATAGGAAATTTTGGCTTTTATAAATTACGTATTCAAGCACATTATTGGTAGTTAATGTTAACTATTTTAAAGTATTTATAAAAAATTTCTACTCAATTATTTTATAGTAAAAAAAGAAAGATATATTATGTTTTTTGGTATAAGGAGATTGCTGCTTTTATAAATTACGTATTCAAGCAAATTATTGGTAGCTAATGTTAACAATTTTATTGTATTTACAAAAGTTTTCTACTCAAATATTTTATTTGGTAGAAGTAGGAAAGATTTTTTTAAATTCGATTTTTTAACGAATGTAAACCCAAATTAATCATTGCTTTTTTGGATTTTACAGATTCATGCAGATAAAAAATTTATTGTGGATTAGCATGTCAAATCAGCAAAACACCAGCTCAACGTACGAAAATTGCAACGAGGGGAACCCTCCCAGCAAACAATACAACATTGTCTTGACGAAAAACCAAAAAACAACGAACAAGCCCAGTTCAATGAGGACTTATGTAAGGCATTCATTGGAGCCAATATACCACTTAAAAAAAACTGAGCAACCCCAACTTACGTTCATTTTTGACAAAATATTTTAAATTTAATATACCGGACGAGTCAACTATACGTAAAGGTAGTGTTGATGTCATTTACAAAAAACTATAAATGACATTAAAAAAAAGTGGGTGAAAACTATTTTTAACTTGTGGTTGATGAAACAACTGACTCATGTGGGAGATATATTGCACACGCATTGATTGGAGTCTTAGGGGAAACCAATGATTGTGGTAGATCCTATTTAATTGCATCCAAACAATTGGAAAAAACCAACAATTTAAGTGTAACCAGATTTGTTCAAGAAACATTAACAAACTTTTTTTTACCCGACAGTGTTCCGTCAGAAAAATTCATACTCCTTTTATCGGATGCAGCACCCTATATGGTTAAGGCAGCACAAAATTTTAAAATATTTTATTCTAACCTATTTCATGTTACTTGTTTGGCTCATGGTATCAATAGAGTGGCAGAATGTACAAGAGACCAGTTTCCATTGGTAAATGATCTAATTAATCAAGTAAAAAAAGGATTTCTAAAAGCACCTTCGCGTGTTCAATTTTATGAGGAAAATTGTCCAAATACTCAATTACCACCACAACCAGTAATAACTCGCTAGGGAACTTGGTTAGCCGCTGCTATATTTTATGCCGAGAACTTTGAATTAGTTAAAAAAGTTATCGAAGATCTAAACGACTCGTCTCCTGCCGCTCTAATAAATGCAAAAACTCTTTTTTCTAACCCAACAGTGAAAGAAAATTTAATATTTATAAAAACAAATTATTCTTTTGTACCTATAGCACTCACGAAATTGAAGGCTACCTCTATTTCTTTGACAGATTCAGTGGCTTTAATAAATCAATTTGAGGTACATTGCAAAAAAGTTTCAGGTACTGTTGGGGCTGCGGTTATATTTATTTATTTCTTTATTTCCATCAAAATTACAAAAAGTAAAAATAAGCAACGTCACAAAAAAACACAAGTACCTAAACAGACTTTTAAAATGAAAATGTTTACACTAGAAAGTATGTAAAATAGATAAAATATAACACATACAAATAATTTATAAAATTTAAAATATAACATTAATGACATTTAGAAATCAAAGGAATAAAAACACCTATCTCTTGCAAAATTCAGAACTGCCTTTCTGAATCTCTCGGCCCCGTCAACATTCCTTACCTCCTGAGGCAAAAGTTGAAAAGCCTTTATGCATCTATAATAATATGGACCCCTCTCATAGAAAGCAGAACTATGGTTAGGAATCCTGAGTTCATTTCTGCCTCTAGTCACTATTGACATCCCATCCGCATAACCCTGTCTGTTTGTCATAAAGAATTGTTGGTTTTTCCCAACAAACATTACTAAA
>MU185239.1:68471-85843 GCA_016904865.1 Pissodes strobi | reverse complement strand
TGCTCATAGTTGGCTGGCTTAATTCTTGTGCTTTATCGTGATTTAGAAAGTCAACTTCAGTAGTAATTGCTCAGTAATGAAGATTTCTTTTGATGGTTGTGTTGATCCCTCCAGAAGGTTTTCAATAGAATAGTAGATATGTGGCCTTTCAACAGTGGGATTCGAAATATGTTCAATTTCTTCTGGTTCAATGTAATATGCTTCAACATTAGAAGAGGTAAATAGTATAGGCATGTTATCTATATCTTTTTCAGTAAATACATGACTGGAAGAACAATCAACCTGAATGATAGATTCATTCTGATCATCTAGTAAAGAATCTTCGTTCTCTAATGTTTCAAACTTCTCATATATTTTAAGAAGTATTTGGAAATTGTCATCACCATCTGCTTCCTAGTCATTGTAACTTTGTAATTCCTGTAGTTTTCTTGGTCCAACAACATCGCAAAAATCTTGGTATTTAAAACCGTAATTGCTGTGATTTAAGTTATGATTCTGTTTTTGTTCGTCGCTCATATTTTCTTTTCCCAAGCATTTGGTAAAGTCGATGGCGCTGGGGTTGAATGGAAACAAACCACAAACCCTAAAACCATTTATAATGGTGGATTCTTGTAAACTTTTGATTGCTTGTTCTAATATAGGAGCAAAATGTTGTTTGTTTAACTGAACTAATGGATTATGCCTTCTCCACTCTAATACCGCCTGCTTCCATCGTAATTTAAGGGGCTTGAAACAAGCAACATCCGCGGGTTGTAATATTCTTGTTGCGTTTGGATACAACACAATAAGAATTATATCCAATTTGGTACATAAAGTACTTATCTCATATGTTAAATAGGTTTTGTGGCCATCAACAAATAGGATTACAGGTCTTTTAATATTATTTTGCACCAGGTATTGATAAAATATACCTATTTGAAATATATTCATCATAGTGATATTTGATTTTGCAACATCTTGATCTACTTCGTATGCATTTTTCTTACCTTTGGGGGCCAACACTTTGTCCTCCCTGGGGCAGTTTTTTTGTTTAAGGTAATTTTTTGTCTTCGAAAACCAGCTTCTAATATCCTTTTCCGACACGTTGGCGCTTGATGGTGTAACACCTTCAGGGGCCCGGTGAACCAGTAAAGGATGCCTTTTTAAAAAGGCTTCGTACCAATGTTTTCCCGGGATATTATTCTTAAAGGGGTTTGGTCGCCTACGCGGAAATACTTTCGAGTGACTTTCTAAAATCCACTGTTCCAACGACGCTTCTTCATTACTAGTCAAAATCGGCATAGGTCCATGGGTGGGTTTCTTAAATTTGTCCCCCATTCGGTACTGAAGTGTCTGTCGTGGGACATTATAAGTGTCTGCAGCCTTGCTTTTAGGCATGCCATTATTTACAGCCTCAATGGCTTTTTGAAGTGCCTTTTCATTGTATGATTTGCAATACTTCAAATTTTTCTTTACTTTAGGCATGTTTAATAATTTTATTCTGCAAAAATATATACTAGTTAGGATAATTTAACATTTGTTAATATTATAAAGCGCTGATAATACAAATTGCAAACTTAACCAAGGCACGTTTTAAAAAAGGCATTTTACACACTATGCGAAGGCGTGAATAAGCAGACATGCTGTCGCGCCTGTAGAGTTCACCGCTCAAACTCGAAATTCATGCCGATCCTTATTCTATTTTAAGTTTATCCTTTGTATTTTTAACGCTTTATTATAGGCTAGGTACTTAGGTAGGTATCTAGGTAGGTATTAAACTTTCATAAAACTCACAAAAGGCCTTAAAATAATGAGATGCCAATAACTGTTTCGCATAAAATATGAAAAAAACCCAATTATTGGCAGTCATGCCAATAACTGGTTTTTCGTAATTAATATCACCCAGTAGTTGGCACTTTTAAAATTTGCATTTTAAAATCCAATTAATGTATTCTAAACCGTTTAAATACATTTTGTGGTTAATTTAATATTATTAGAAACTAAAATACTGTTGTTTGCGTAACTTTTTAATGACTAAAACTAGTATTTAAGACTTACTATTTAGTATTTACTAACAAAATGGCAAATTTTTGGAACGCAAATCACAGCACGACTTTCCGTTAGCAATTACTTCGCAATACTGACGGATATTAGGTTGGCTTTTGTCAAGACCTACAGTGCGTCAATAATTACAAAGCTCGCGTAAAGCCATATTATAGAAAACTGCTTCCTAAAATGCGTTTTTTCGCATGTTGCCAATAACTGGGCCCCTGCCAACTATTCGGTGCTTTACCCTATAACATTTTTATCTTTATCACTCAAATATTGAAAAATGTTACGAGCATAGGTTAAACAAATGCCTTTCATCAATATGGGGATCTGTTAAAAATCTGTTACAAATAGATTTTACTGTGTTAGGATTAGGTAAAATAATAGGAGCATGATTATAGTAAACAAAATTGAACATAAAACAATAGTGCTCGGTGAATACCGATATCTCACTTTTGAGGTACTCAACAAAGTTAGTTGTTCTGAAATAAATTTTAGAATTATTTGTGTAAGTTCATCGGAGCCTTTTAGGTTTAAAAGAATATCCGTTATAATTTTTGTTTTGTTTTCTCGTCTTGGTCAGAATCGGATGTGAATTCATCTCGCTCTCGTTATTGGAAGTTTCACTAATAATGGGGAGGTCATTATTAAGAAGAATTGATATTATATTATCAATTGCATCGATTAAACATTCCAATTCATCCAAATTGCCGGATATAAATGGGGATTTTTAAATTATTACTGAAACAGAAATAGACTGGCCATATAAAAATGTTTCTAATTTTAAATTATTATTTATTACAATCGCCCAAGTGATTATAGGACCAGGAGTATACCCAAGCTTAAATAAAGTTATTTCATCTATAGCTCTTACTGGAAACCACCCTTCCTTAACAATAAAATTTGAAAATAGTTTTAAAAACTCTTCAAAATTTTGAAAACATGTAGCCTCTCTATGGATGTTAAATTGCTCTTTACTTTGCTGTATTGCTTACAACAATTGTAATTCCTCAAGTTCCTTATTTTTTTCGTCATTACTTTTACGAACAAACACATTTTTTGAAAAGTAATTGGGGCAGTTTGGAAAAATAGTTGGTATGTCATTTTCCTTCAATCGAGGATATTTTAAATGTACTGTAATGATTTTACCTGACTGGATCCTGTTGCGAATTAATCCAAATTATATTATCTGCAGAAAAATGTAACTCACACACTTTAGTGTTTTTATTGGGCACTAAATTGTCACGCGGGATGGCTTGAAGCCACTTCTTTCGCAACTCATCACTTTTTGGAAAGCTAAAAACATGAACTTTAGGTCCTTTCGGGTAGTTTCCAAGGCAGCCTGGTGCACAACATCTGGACGGCATTGTTCACATAAATTTAAACACACTAAAGTACTAATATTTTAAAGAAATTGACCGAAAATCAATCGAAAATCGAAGACAAATTAAGAATCCGGTCGAACGTCGAAAGAGCGCTGGCAACTGACAGGCGCTGCAGTGTTGCCAGATTTTTAAGAATCGTCTCGTCATCCTCGAACTGCTAACGACAGCCCAAATATTAAATCGTTTGCTTTGGTGGTTGCGTAATGATAAAAAATAGATGGTAAAAAATTGTTCTGACCGTCTGTGTCGGTAGAGTTCGTTTCATACATTATTTGGGATGTAAACTATTTAACGTATATTTAGTTGGACTTTAATTTGTGCAGCATTTGTTGAATGACATTGGAAATTATGTTTTTAAATGGAGCTAAATATTTATAGAAAATAATTAGGTTATTGGTTAGAAACGTTTATTTTCTTAAAGGTTTTGATTCCGTTATGCTTCACTGGCCGGTTTTTATATATTTACTTTTCGGATTTTAAATATTTATTTCTATTTAATATAACTATACTATAATATACCAAAGCAAACTCTTACATTAAGTATCTAAAATATTGTTAAATGAAATCCAAGACAAATATTTTACGTTTCTTTGAAATATAATTTGTGGCAAGCTACAGTGAGAAGTAGCCCAAATTGTGATAAAGCGCCCAATCTGGCAGCACTGGATACAGAATACATCGAAGACGGTGAGATGGAAATTGACATTCCAGTCGCCCAGCGTGGCAATCAATGTTAAATACGGAAGTAGGCGCGATAAAATAATCAATACTTTTACTGGGCTCCTCTGAATGCTTTTCCTATGGCAAAAAAGTATTGACCTCTTAGGATGACGTCACTGCTAATTTTAATATTAGCTAGTTGGCCTAGTTGTAGAAGGTAATGGCCTAGACGGCGTCGCGCCGTGTCGGAACCAGTTCAGTTCTTTTAAAAAGAACAGTTCACTGAACAGGCTACCTCGGAACCTGTTCTCAAGAACTGTTCCGCTCTTTTCTTAACAACCCTATTTGAAAGGCAGCGTTGCGTTGTCCGACTGTGTTATTTTATATAAAATATATTTAATAATTGGATAATATTTATCTATGTTTTGCACTAATATTTAATACAAATTCATATACATTAAATATTTAATATTGTTTTATTTTGTGTGTGTATCCAATAAAAACTCGATTCGCATTTGCTTGTCTCGGCGAAATAATATTTCACTATACCGTGTTCCCAAATATTTTATTAAAATTTCTTGCAGTAGCTATAAATCATTTTCTTCAGTGAACCTTTCTCAATAGTTTCTGTACAAAATCCCATTGTCCCATTTTATAACTTTTAAACTAATTTTAACTTTTCTTTTCAGTCAGCATCCGGTACCGGTCTGGCGTTTATAATTTTCACAGAGGCAATAAATCAATTTCCGGGAGCGCAATTTTGGTCAGTGCTTTTCTTTCTCATGCTGTTCACGTTGGGAATCGACTCCCAATTCGGCACACTGGAAGGCGTTGTAACTTCAATAGTGGACATGAAGTTGTTCCCGAACTTGCCGAAGGAAATCCTTACTGGAGGTCTATGTTTGATTTGCTGTCTGATATCGATGAGTTTTGCGCACGGAGCTGGAAGTTACGTTTTCGTTTTATTTGATAACTTTAGCGGGAATTTTCCGTTATTAATCATCGCTTTTTTCGAATGCGTTGGAGTTTCTTACGTGTATGGTCTGAAAAGGTAAGTCTATCATTTTTCGATAAAACACAATGAATTGATATTAATGACGGCAATAGAAGTAGGGTAGTGGAATATACAGGGTGTCTAAAAATACTATTCGAATAATTTCAGGAGTGATTCTACATAAGAAAACATCAACATCACATCAGCAATCTGAGTCCGCAAATACATGTTTCCAAGATTGAGGGTGTCAAACTTTTTTAAAAAAATCGTTTTTTTTATTAATATTTTTAAATAGATATTGTTTTACCGATTTTGTTGAAATTTGAAAGTGTTATCTGTAATAATAAGGGGCTCATTTAGCCTTAATTAGATTAAAAATATAACGTTCACTGGGGTCATCACACCGAATATTATTGACGAAAAAAATGTGCGCCACTGACTTTTTTAAATATTTTATATTTTTTCGTATTAAGCAACTAAAAATACAATATTTTTGCTTCTGAGATTGTTTTCGTATCTTGCTTCGTTTTCGAGAGAAGAAAATTAAAACCAGTTTATCACATTCCCAAACTTTTTAAAAAAATCAGTTTTTTATTAATATCTTAAATATTCATTGACCAATTCTATTGAAATTTGGTAGTCTTGTCTATAATAATAAGGGGCTCATTTTGCCTTAATTAGATTTAAAATATAGAGTCCAGTGGTGTTTCGGGAGGCGGCATAACGAATATTATTGACAAAAAAATTGGGCGCTACTGACTTTTTTACATATTTTTTATTTTTTTTTTGTATTAAGCGACTAAAAATACAACATTTTTGTTTCTTGAATTCACTAAGACCACTCCCCTCTAAAAATTAAAAGAAATTTGGTCGAGTGGTAGTTTTAGATAATATTAACGAAAAAATGTCAAAGTATACCCTGTCTAAAATACTTACCACGAATGGTATATGGCACGATTATTTTCTGAGAAAACTAATAATTGATTGTCATTGGAGAAACAACATGTTTTACTACTTTAAGTGTTTATTTATAGCTTTAACGCAAAATAAACTACAAATACAGTGAAAAGCAATAGATTATAGATTTCTGTACTTTCAAATGCAAGGAATTTCTTTGATTTCCACGTTATTTGTTAATTTTATTAATTTGGGTTAGTTTTAAAAAGTTTTGGTTACTTTGAGCTAGTTGGGAGGACGCTTGATTCCGCTAATGGTTAGTGTGGGTTAATTTTATTTAAAAAAAAATAAATAAGGATACTTACAATTAAAATAAAAATATTGCCTTTTTGAAGCAAATTATTTTTCCGTATTCAAGAGGGCTTGTAGAAGCTAAAAAAAAGTTATTTGTTCATATAAAAGATTTCAGTTTAATGAACTTAGCCCCAGACTACAAGCGTTAACTGAATAAACGCTACAAGCTTACAGAAACACTGTATTGCATTTTTTTCGCGGAAAATCTCCATATGGAAGATATTTGTATTATTTCAACTTTATGGTTTAATTTTGATTACTTTACGTTTGACAGTAGCTCCTATATTGATTCCATAATTGAATTGAATTTATTAAACAAATTCATATTTCCAGATTCGCAGACGATATCGAAATGATGACGGGTTCAAGGCCAGGCTTATATTGGCTCATTTGTTGGAAGTATCTGTCGCCCTTGGCTATGTTATCTATTTTGGTGGCCAGTTTCGTGGAGATCGCGGTGGACGGATCTGGATACGACGCATGGGTATCGGAAAAGGGGATATCGGTGAAACAGCCTTGGCCCGTATGGGCTATTATCCTAATTTGCACTCTGGTACTGATTTCTATTTTATGGATTCCAGGAGTGGCAATTGCAAGGTAACATCTATAACACGGCAAGTAGTTTAAAAGTAATATAAATTATGTGATGATAGCCAATCTGCTAACTTTCATTAGGTGATCGCATGCAACACAGTTTCTAGGGAATTTGTGTGACCTTTCTGGATGTCTCTTCTTGCGTTATAGGCCCATAGCCTGCTTACAAAAGCATCTGACTACGTCAGAATGTCTTATGATGCCATATTTTACCTCAGATGGGGTAATTTTGCTAATTAAGGAGCGTTGGGAATACATATCAATAGCACCAGTATTTTTCATTAGCTTTCATTATTTTTCAATACGATCACCCAAGTCCAAGTATCTGAGTTATATTTTTTCCAAGATCCCTCGAAAGCTTCCATCGACAAGTTCTTTCTTTCTCCATTTTCTACTTCTTTTCACAGATTGAACAACTTCAAGTCAAAGTCAAAGTCAAAAATGCTTTATTGTACAAAAAGGCCTGAAGGCCCTCATTTACAAAGCTAAACTAAAAATAAATATAACAACAATATCACATTAATGGTAGCAAAACAATAAGTAGGTACGAACATTCATATGGTAACTAGAATAGAAAAAGATAATGAACTATTATTGCACAATTAAACACTTAACTTTGGCCCCATGGTAAAGTCTATCCATATAAAACTCCCCCAAAGCCTTCAAGAGCAGAAGCTGCTTCACCCGTCTAGCAGAGAGGTCAGTATTGATCAGACACTTGGTTTCAATAGGCAGGCAGTTAGACATTTTTACCCCCCCATATATTATAGAATTCCTTGTCAATGCACTTCTTGGAATGCACAAACTCAAATTGTTGCTGTTGAACCTAGTTATCCTGGCGTCATTATTGTTAATAGAACCTTTATATTTTTTGTGGACCATGCCCACCGTCAATAAAATAAAAATACAACTCAATGTAAGAAGTCCCTCCCGGATAAACAGTGCTTCCAATAATCTCCAAAGTCATGGAACGTGTAGTTAATCAGCAACTACTCAAGTAACTCGAGAACAGAATAATCAGCGATGATCAATACGGCTTTCGCAAACAGATATCGACAGGAGATATATTGGCCTATGTCACTCATATATGGAGTAGGGCAATTGAGAACTAAGGAGAGTCTCGAGCGATTGCGTTGGATATTTCGAAGGCATTCGACAGAGTTTGGCATGAGGGACTGCTCAACAAACTGCCGTCCTCCAGACTACCAGCCCCTCTCTGCAGCTGGCTTGCCAGTTTCCTTAAGAACCGATCTCTGCACGCTGCAGTTGATGGACACATCTCAGACACATTCACCATTAACGCGGGCGTGCCTCAGAGCACCAACTCTGTTCCTCATCTATATTAATGACCTGCTGACCGAATCGAATAATCCTGTTTACAGTTTTACAGATGCCAGTACCCTTGCCTCCCAATCTAGATCAGAAAAACCTTTACCAGCAACTGAGACTTATCACCGCAGACCGCAGCAGATTACAGCAATTAATCTAGACCTGGAGAAAGTTCAAACTTGGAGTGACAGAGATTTGGTCCAGTTCAATGCAGCAATGACCTAAGCAGCCACGTTTACCAAGAGGGCCAATACGGCGGGCCCTGACATCATTATGGCAGGATCGACCATTCCTTCATCCTCGTCAATCGGACTGCTGGGTGTCTCGGTCAACAGTAATATGTCCTGGCATGACCGCATTGCTAATATCGCAAAATTAGCCTCCCAGAAGCTTGGTGCGCTATTTCGCAACAAAAAACTGTATACACCGCAGCAGTTGCTCTTGCTCTACAAAGCGCAAATAAGACCGTGTTCAGAATATTGCTTACACATCTGGGGTGCCGCACCAAAGCACACCCTAAAACTGCTGGATTCCATTCAGAAGAAAGCTGTGCGTCTTGTCGGCGACCCGGAGTTGACCCGGAATCTGGATAGTCTGGAACACCGCAGACATGTGGCCGAGTTGTCCTTGTTTTACAGATACTTTCACGGCAGATGTTTCCAGGATTTGGCCCGCCTCTTCTCGCCCCTGGCAACGTCTGTAAGACAGTCACGACAGACGGCAAGAGTGCACCAGTTCGTCCTACAACTGGAAACACCTGGAATACCGCTTTACAAGAACTCCTTTGCCTGGCGCACTGCATTACTGTGCAACTCACTCCCAGGACATCTGTTTCCCCCTAGTTAAAACCTACAACTATTCAAGAACCGTGTCAATTAACATATTCGCACACACACAGCTCGTGGAGCGCCACCTTTAAGTGTGTGTGCCACTACCATAAAAAAATAGAAAATAAAAATAAATAAATAAACCCAAAAACTTGGAACATTCTTTATTAATGCATCGTTTAAAATTATGTTGGTGATCGCACACTTAAAGGAAATTATGTTTGTTTTGGAGATAATAAAAGTTAGTTTATTGCAGTCGTACCACTGCTTTATTTTGAGAATATCTCGACCAATCGTCTCTTCCAAAGTCACTTTATCTGTTCCTAGCCATAAGATGGTAGTGTCATCAGCGAATAATGTAATTGATGCTGTGTAATGCTGATGTAAGCTAGGTCATTGATGTACATCAAAAAAAGCAGGGGACCAGGTACTGACCCTTGGGATACTCCATGCTCGATGTTCTATGTTGAAGATGTACCACTGTGTCCCTTAACAATTTGTTTTCTTTTTGTCAAGTAATAATGAAGCCAGTTCAAAGTGTTACCCCTAAATCCATACTGAGACACTTTGTCGAGCAATATCTTACGGTCTATCTATCTAACACAATCGAAGGCTTTGGAAACATCACAACAGACCGCTGCCGCAATATCCCTCTCATTCACTCCAAGATACAGCCTTTAAAGGAAGTTGAATATTGCATCAGTAATGCTGGTGTTGTCTTGGAATCCAAACTGGTTGACATTTAGCGATGTGTGCCTCTGAAGAAAAGACACCATCCTAGACTTAACAAATTTTTCTACAATCTTAGAGATCGTTGGCAGCAATGATATAGGGTGATAACATAATGGATCATCAGTGCTGCCAACCTTAAAAACAGGCCTCACCAGAGCGGTCTTCGAACTCTCGGGGAAAGTACCCGTATCAAACGATAAATTTATAAACTTAGCAAGCACACAGTCAGGCAAGTTGCTAAATATCTTTAATGAAAGATTATCAATTCCTGATGAATTTTTGTTTTTTATTTGTTTAAATACAATCTTTATTTCATTAACATTTGCGTGGTAAAGGCAAAAAGAATCTGGAACAGAAACATGCTTCAGACAGCTCATAGGATCCACATCTGATGACAGACACCCCAGACATTAACCTCTCCGCTACTAACCCAAACTATTAAATTCATTTTGATCTAACTCAGCTCCCAAAGGAGTTTTTTTCACTACCCCTTAAACTGTTAACAATCTTCCAAATTTCTGTAATTTATTAATTCTATTAGCGTAGAATATTTTTTTAGCGTTTTTTATCACCCTTCTGTGTACTATTTTATATTTATTATAATAGGTTTTCAGACTCAGTAGGAAAGTACTTGTTAAGAGTGTGCAAAGTTCTTAGGTTCTTAGACCAAGTTTTTATTCCCTTTGTAACCCAAGGCTTCTTACTTTTTTGTTTTATTGTTTTTAATGGGAAATTTTTGTTGAAAAAATTAGCAATTTTAAAAGATCAAGTGGGTCCGAAAATTTCTCCATTGCACTCCAATCTATTTTTTGAAATTCTGTTCTAAATTTATTAAAACTGGACCTATTATAAATTCGTCCCCTTCTAAGGTAGAATCCTCGCCTCACAAAGCTGCTTACCCACAGAAATAATCAATTGTCTAGCTTAATCTTGCAGTTGGGGTTGCGGTCACGCAGCGGACTCTTCTGCCAAATGCGTGGTATTTTCTCAGCTAAACAGGTTTCGACCAAGTAGAACAAGCTTTTGTGACCTTATGAGCTCCAATGCTCGTAAATGTATTTCTAGACGATAATGCATTGCATCATATTCAAAATAAATTTTTGAAAGAGTAAAATTCTAAATTAAAAATTTTAATTCATTATTATAATATTCATCAGAAGGTAAATATTATTATTCTGTTTCAGGTGCTTCGGATACGTCCTAATTGATGACAACCAGAAAGCATGGTTTCCGGCGAACGAATTAAAAGATTTCCACGGTATCATGCCCCATGAAATCACAACGGCAGAGACGTTACTTTTCTGCATCAGACCTGATGGTACCGAAGGTCTTTGTTGTCCCACATATCATTCATACGATGACGTTGTAGAAGATGACTAATAATAAGTATTCTGCCATGAATCTCTAATTTTCTAGTCAATTAGTTAAAGGTATATCATGTGTTGAGCAATGTTTGATCAAACTGTTTCCATCAGGTCGGTGTAGTAAAGATATTTTAATACCATGGCGTTGAAGCTTAAACTGGCATCTTAAGGAGATACATGAATAAGGCATAAGGACATAAAAGTCTATAGTCCTCCATAGTCGTATTTTTAATACCAAGATGAAGCTGACTTTTTGCTCCTTTAAAAACTCTTGTATCCATATCGTATCATCTGTTGACGGATAATGTTTTAAAAATCTTGACGGAATGGCGAATGCAAAATTTATTATACCAACGCCTGGTAAAAAAAAACCATGCCAAAATAAGAAGCTTAATTTCTCTAATTTTAAAAAGGATGAAAAACGTGTTTGTGTTTTTTTGTGACGAATCAACAAAAAAAAAACATTTAAATTTAAGGAAAGTTTTGCTATTTTATATGAAATTTTTATTTATTTTTTAGATTTTATGCAAAGTGCCAGGTCAACTTCATTTTGCGACAATTCTGCTATTAAGTAATAGAAATTTATTGTTGCATTGAGTTTTTAAGGCAGGTACTAGCTCTATCTATAGTTCTAAAAAAGTTCAAGCTTTAATCAAGTTTTGCACTTGAGATAGAACTGATTTCACATTGTACCGAAGTATACATTACATGTACATACATCTTGCTTAATTAATTTATGTTTCTTTTATTGGTGGCCTGGTCAAATTATCTGAAAAATCCATAAGAACCAGTGTCAAATTGTTGCTATTTTCTCTACGTCGTTTTTAAATTTGATTAAATTTAACTAGAAAAACATAGAACACTTCTTGAAAATTAAAAGAATAGGTATCAATTTGACACATAAAAACAACCGGAATGCAGACAATTTTCCTGTTTTCTTTAACTTTAGACCACTCCGTATACGTACGTTTACGTCATGTTTCTAAAACAAGGATATCTATAAAAAAAATCATCCCTTTACCTATCTTATCCATTTATTTGGTCAATTAATTTATACGTCATAAATAAAATTATATCAGAAATTTTTACATGAAAAAGATATTTATCTTGCTAAATTAATTACACATGAACCGTTCCAAACAAAAATTAAATTCCGTCTAGCCCTGTATACTTGAAATTTAAGACCACCTATTAACTTGGTATCTAATTATTACATTTTTGGTGGAAATGTATAAAATAATTGAAATTTATTAGGATATTACATGCATTTTTAATGCTGTTCTATTTTGTAGCAGTTTTGAGAGGGTTAATTTCTCTATCAAGGGTCATTCAATAGTATATGGGAAATAATTAGAGCTTTGATAAAATATGTATTTTACGTTACTATATTTTTTCGCAATTCACCAGAGATCTCCGATTTTCGAAAGCTTTCCTTACTTGAATAGGAAATTTGATTGGATTTAATGGACTGGAACCTTATTTTCTCAATGTTACATACGTTACTTATACGCAGGATAATAAATTAAGACAATAACAATATTAATTTAGAATTTAAGAAAACAATTGTTTAATATTTTTATGTTTTAAATTGTATTGAAATATAGGTTGATGTGAATTATAAGACTGTAGCTAGTTAATATCTTTGAATGGATCGTATGCCCAATATTACAGAGGAATGTTCTTACTTCTATTAGTACGTATTTTTAACTTACAGTATATAACAATTTTTATATTAATACGTCAATTTTTTATTTATTATTTACTTCCATTTTTGTATTTATTAAACCACAGCGAAGTTCATCAGTGTGAAGATAGCTTAATGCCTGCTTACTTTTAAATATAAATTTATACGCGTTAAATAATTATGTTTTCGTTCTAGAAAGATAAATATCCACAAAACAAAAAACTATGTAGTAGATAATAATTATTATTTATTGAATAATGAAAATCGGTTTGGTTAGGTAAGGTATCGTAAAAATAATGTATGAAATAATACTATTATAAGTAAAGGCCTCCTAAAATTGTTATAGCAAATGAGCATGAAGTATGTGATATATATAGAAGCACAAATATTAAATGTTGTAAAGGTTAAATAAAACGTAATTTAACATTAGCGTAAGACTATAGTTTGTAAGTATAGAATAGTAGAGTAATATTACGCCATTCTGTTATTTTTTGTAGGGTCATTTAAATTTATCAAGATGGTCGAATTAATTTTCCGGCAGAAATTCCACGCTTGTGCATAACGTCGTTGCGACATTTGCTGATCGGGATTTGCACCTGACTGCTGGTCAAAATAAGCGAACCAACAAATGCTATACGTTGAACCGTGACATTGCTTACCTTCTTTAGGAGCCATTCATGATACGTTGACAGTACATGTTGCCTAATTGCTTTACCGAAGCTTGTCTTAAGGCATCTATATTACTTATATCACTGTTTTCATTAAAAAGATGGAAAAATAGCGCTTGACCGTATATGGCACTGTTGCCTATGAATTTAAAAAAAATGAGGTGGCTAAGTTGAGTTCTCGACCACAGTTTGTTTGAAATTTTTGATATGCGGCTTCATCTATTTCAGTCCCAAAGTGTAAATTGCACATGTGCTAAACAGGTGACCTTAACCAAGCTCAAAGCTTAGAAGCCTAAAAAACCTGAAAATACTAGACGTTTTAAGAAACGAAGTTGTTCTGGTCGTCAATCTCTTAACAAAGTTAAGAATGGGAACATGATTTCTGTGGAGTTATGGTATAAGCTGATATGTCGCTTTATTCAAATTTTACAGGAGAGTTAATTTAAGTTTCCTTACTTAACAGAAAATCAGGTAATTGAGCATTAAATCCTAGTTTCAGCAATTTGGGGTTTTGGAGGATAAGAAAAGAAAATATACAGGCTCGATACTTTAATCGATTATTTTACTCAGAGAAAATGACATATCAAGTTTGGTTGTTTCCCTTTTTTACAAAATAAAAATACATATCATATTTTGACATTTCTGAATATTATGAGGTATAAGACGAAGAAATTGCTAAAAACACAAACATATTATTAAACTACGAAGAAAAAAAATTGAAAGACCTAACAACTATTAATTATTATCTTCTTCGTTAATGTCTAGAACGTCTTTAATTTCAAGCGCTTCCCCTGAAGTGGGTAAAGACCGATAAAATTCATGACATTCTTCATCTATCACATTGAACAGACTCAGAAGATCAGCTTTTTTCAAGGGGTTAATGGGAAGTGGCCCGTTATAACAAAAACCTAGGGGTTCAATATTTGCAAATTCAATTGGTCTGCCTTAAATCTAAAGTTCTAAAAGATTCTTCATCTTTAAGGCTGTACTTGAATTCTATGACCCCGAATGGTTTTTCGTATCTTAGCCATCTGATATCCAGCCAGCTCACTTTTTCTTTGTCGACGTCTTGATGCTTCTTCATTAACCCACATAACATTTTTGCATGCTTAGCACCTGATAATAATATTCTCTTGCGGCATGAAAATATGCTAAGAATCTCCCTAAAAACATTCAGGATCAGCATAGCATATGCTAAGAATATATTACAGGACACCAGTATCAGGTGCCCATATATGTGCTATGCATGTGATGTACAACTTACTAAGAATGTGCGCATTACATTATTGCAAAAAATGCCTGTCATGTCCTCAAACAGTGAATTTTTCATAAAATAAAAAAACAACGGGGTTTGAACCCGGGCCGCCGCCGCGCGCCGATAGCCGCCGAATTGAGACCTAACCATCTAGACCTCTCGACCAAGAGGCCTCTTGCGGAAAATTGATTGCATCGCGAAGATATGGCGCGAGAGCAATCGCTCCCGTCAACAAATACCTTATAAAAGCCGTTAAAAACTAGACACTCATTAAGTCGCAATGATTATACAATATGTATTGTAGGTCCAGTATAATGGAGCCTTTTTTTATAGAGGTATATTTATATTCGAAATTCGAACAGTTGCAAAATGCCCATAATTAACCACACCGGTACAAATAAGTGAAAATAATTTATTTGATTTGATGAGTAGCAAACACAAAATGTAATCTTTCAGAAAACATAGAACACCTGATTTTTGTTATATTTCATTCAGGTGATAAGAATCTTCGTTATAGAAAGTATATTCGTGGCACGTAATCTTCGAGATTATTTTTGAGAAGATATTATGAGCATGTCATAATTTCCTAAGTACGTTCTTTGCATATCCGATGTGGAATGTTCGTTAAGAAGATGTTCGTAGCCCGTGACCTAAATCTTCTATAAAGAATATTCCTCATCGCACTTTAGGGGAATATGTTAAGAATATGAATGTGCTTTTAATGTTATGTGGAAAAGGCGATCGCAGGTATTGTGAAAAGCTAAAAAAATCCTTCTGAGTCATTCGAATCACCTTAAATGGAAGTTTTCCTCGGACAGTCCCCACAAATAGTACAAACCAATCTCTAGGAATCATTATCGCCATGTCGGTCGGTTGATTTTTTTTACCTTTGCTATTCTACTATGATCAGCATCGCATTCGAGGTGAGTGTGTCCCGGCAGTAAAAATTTCTGGTCAATTATTTGTATGGTACACATCCTCCGCATGTGTCAGAATATGTTACTACATGATCTACAGTGCTGGGAATGGACTTCAGTTTTTTATATAAACATGATGCTATCTGCTCAGATCCCCTACCTCCTGTGCTTTCGTGCCACATATAACATTAAGAACGCCCACCTTCTGAGCAGTCAGGTTATAAGTTGACAAAAGTATTTTGTAAAAGGATACGTTTGTTGTTAAACTCGGAGTGTTTAAGACTTGCTGTAAATCAAAAACTAAAACAACTTTATTTGCGTTGTTTATGCAGTTAGCTTTTTCAACTTTTGTTTGAGCATATGCGTCATCTGCGGTTTCTTTGTGTTTATCATAGTCGTTTTGAATCTGTGCTTTTTTGTCAACATTATTGCACTGTTTAATACTAAGTACAAAGGAATCGCAGGTTTTGCAAGTATCAACTTTAGGCTGTTTAAATTTATATCCTGTTTGATGAAAAACTTGCTTAAATAATTCATATGATCCATATTTTGTTCTTCCAGATCCAGATAATTCCGCATCTCTCTTGTATTCATCGAACATTTTCTTGATATTAAGGTGACTGGGAAGATATTGTTTGTATGTGTCTCTACGTGAGTAGTGGCTATTGCATTTCGGATACTTTTCTATGCTGCTTCATAGCAGTTCGTTCCTCAGTCATTTTATTTTTAGGTTCATGTCTACCACGTTGATCAATGTCACTAAACGAAGGGTCACACGCTCACAGTTTTAGTAGAGAAATGTCAATTTTTCCTCTGCTGATGCGATATACACACTGATACATTTTTTTACATACAACAACTCTGCAGTTATTAATTTTAATGTCATACTTTGCAGTAATATTCCGAGAATGTTCTTGTCCCGATTTTGATCTACCTTTCCTTTCTACTTTTTTTTTATCAGCAACAGAGATTCCACTTAAAATGATATGTTCTTGGGCCTCTTTTCCTGCTTTGTAAATGCTATTAAAAATTTCTTCTTGAGATTCAATGGGACAGCGCATATGGCAGTTCCTTCGGCAACAAGTCTGTATCCCTTGAATTTTTTTACCTGACTTTGAAATACCTTTCCTGGTTGTATATTCTAGTCCCTGATTTTTTAGTCGCAGTTGCTCGTTCCGGTTAATTTTTTTTTTCGGTTCTGGGGCCCTAAAACGAAACTTAATTTTATCTTCTGAATTAAAGAAACGACTAATCTATCTATTTAGTTGATCATATTATAATAGTATACCCCTCTAATTAAAACATACCATAGAATAATACCAAATCGTCATCTTGCCTACTAATTCTGACTTCTTTAGATCTTTTGTGTTGTTCAATTTCCCTCTCAGTTGTTTTCAAACGTTTCAATGGCAATTCTTCATCCGAAGACTCAAAGTATCTTGGACTATAATAGGTTCAAAATTCTTACCAGTAACCGAATCATCGCTGTCTTCGCTTATGTGACTAATTGTTGGCACTGGTTGTAATTGGACATATTATGTTTTCTCTGTAGAAGATACACAATATTGTATATTTACGTTATGCCAACTCTATACAGTACCTTTTCCAATCTATCATGAATCGACTTTTTTTAAGGGAAGCTATATAAACCCATAAAACGTTTAAAAATCGGAGGGTCTTATAA
>MU185239.1:0-48471 GCA_016904865.1 Pissodes strobi | reverse complement strand
CCCGGATGGGGTTAACAAGAGGACAAATGGACTAAAAATTTAAAGATACGAAAAAAAGTTATTATTGATAAAAATTTTAGCCTCTTTTAAAACTAAGAACTGCCCAAAAAATAATACCGTATATTATACAGAGCAATCACAAGTTAACAATACGTGTAATTTTCCAAGAGTAAACTACGTGATTTTATTTTTTTTTAATAATGTTAATCAAAAAAGTTTATTGCAGATAAGTTATTGAAATGCAGGAAGAGTATTAACAAGTATACAGGGTGCTACAAATTTGTTTCTTTGTATGGGTATCTCGAAAGCCGTAAGAGATACGAGGTCGGTTAAATTGTGGCAAAGTTGCCCAATTTAAGGGTGATTGACATGCCGTCGAGAAGTTTAAAAAATTCCGTCTAGTTCCGGAGATATCCGTAAAAAACTGAAAATCATCTATTTTATTTTTATATTTTCCTGCCTTTGTTTGAAGAGATAAAGTAATATAAATGTCACATCATTATTCCACTTTTTCTCCTCTACAAGCTGGCGGTATAAAAATTTAAATCAGACGTTTGGCTTTCGGGCACCCTTCATCAACTTAATTTTTTTAAATACGGATCTGGGTTTTTAATATAATGAAATGAAAGTTGTTCATTAATTTCTCTTTCAATAGTGAATTTGATTGTGGGTTCTTTGGTGTTAATATGATTTAGAAAATCGTTAAGAAAATGTTCGTTATATGGATAAATTGAAAAAAATGTCATCTATATAACGGTACCAAATTAACGGTTTATATTGATAATTTTCAACAAAATTTAATTCAAAATTTTCCATACAAATATTAGTTAATAAAGGTGATAAAGGCGAACCCATAGCCACACCATTGTTTTGTTGATAGTAATTGGTATTGTATTGAAAATAAGTAGTTTTTACGCAAAAAGTAAGTAATTCGAGTATTGTGTCAATGTTAAGTTTTATACGTTCAGCAAGGTTAGTATCATTTGCTGATTTATTTCTTACAATATTTAAAGTTTTATCAACAGTATCGTTGTGATTTAAATTAATTTGTGATAGTCTCTCTAAAAAATGTTGTGAGTTTCTTATATATGAGTTAGTGTTGTTAGCAAGTGGATTAAGAATGTTGAGTAGATATTTAGCAATGTGGTGTGTTGGTGAATTTATACAGCTGACTATTGGACGTAGAGGAATATTTAGTTTATGTATTTTTGGTACTCCATAAAAATGAGGTGTTTTACTATTGCGTGGTGTCAGTTTGAATCTTTCTACACGGTGTCCCATATAAGAATGCACACTACAGAGATCTGGCAAATTAGAAGAGATACAAAGACGATTAAATTAGAGAAAAGTTGCGCCTTGCTAAATCCTTCAACGTCATGTATCCAAATCTAAAAAAATCCGATTATTTCCGAAGATATTTGGGAAAAGACGAATTTTCCCGATTTCGTTTTTATTTTTTTCTGACTTTATTTGAGAAGATATGACAATGCAAATTTCATATTCCCATTGCTACTTTTCTTGCTCTTCAAGCTGATGTTATTAGATTTTCAATCTGACGTTTCGTTTCTTAGCAACCATCATCAACTTTGTTTTTTCAAATAGTCGAAAAAATTTGTTTTGTTCCTAAGAAATTCTAATTTCAATCCTAAATCCAACGACATATCGCTTCTTACATTTATCCGACGTTTCGGATGAAAAAACCATCATCAATGTTATTTGATGATGATTACGGAGGAACAAAACGTGGGATCAAAAATCTAATTACGTCATTAGGAAGAGGACAAAAATTGCCATAGGAACGTGAATTTTATTGTGATCTATCCTGAAATTTGCATTGTCATATCTTTTCAAATAAAGTCAGAAAAAAATAAAAACGAAATCGAGAACATTCGGGTTTTTTAAAATATCTTCGGAAGTAATCGGATTTTTTTAGATTTCGAAGCATGACTTTGTAGGGTTCAGCAAGGCACACCTTTTCTCTAATTTAATCATCTTTGTAGCTCTTCTGGTTTGCGAGATCTCTGTACTGTGCATTCTTATATGGGACACCGTGTATGTATTTTTTTTTTGTTTTTTTTTGCTCTATATAACCAATTCAAAACGATAGTGGAGAGAAAACCCAAAAATTTGTAAGTTAAAATATGAATACTCCACAACAATATAGAACATATCTACTACTATGATGTAGAAGAAACAAAGCTACGCAATCCTCAAATAAAAATAGTTGGATATCCTGCCAAAAATAACTCCACCACCTAAGAGATTAAAAGCGCCATAAGAAAGCAAAATTCCTTTTTTAATGAAGATGAGTTATTTAATGTTACATACCTGAAGAAAGTTAAGTCCGATACAATAACCATATTTCAGATTGTTCCCCAAGCCTTTTTAAAAAGATAATGTGGAAAAAAAATACATTGATTGGGAAAGATATTCAGTATATGAGAATTTGGCCGTGAGACAAAGTTTTAAATGTAACGAGTATTATCACAAAAGTACAAACTGTCCAAATGAGAACACCTGCTCAATGTTCATACTGTGGGGGCGAACACCTACGAAATGACGGTAAATCAGATTCAAAAGAAGAGGGGAAGAAGTGCGTGAATTGTATAAATTCAGATAAGAAATATAAGGATTGAGGGTGCATTTCCTGCATGTTTAAAGTCTTCTTTGGTGGTTCCCTTCTTCAAGGGTGGTGAAACTGATGATCCTTCCAATTATCGCTCAATTTCCTTACTTCCCTATCCAAAGTCATAGAAAAACTCGTGAAGAAAAGGATTTGTAATTATCTTTAATCATTAAAGGTACTAACTGTCAGGCAATTTAGATTTCAGACATCTAGGAGCTCCCAGGATGCAATTTACATCTTCTACCTTGCGGGTGTTTATTTTGGTGTGAATCAGGGTGGTGTCTCGGCAGCGGTTTTCTGTGATCTGTCCAAGGCCTTTGACTGTGTGGATCACAGAATACTCCTGTTGAAGCTTGAGAGGTATGGATTTCGGGGAGTTGCACATACCTGGTTTAAGTCTTACCTTGAAGGTCGATGCCAATCTGTTGCGCACTCGGGTAAAAAATCCTCTGTTCTGGACATCAATTGTGGAGTTCCCCAGGTTTCCGTTCTGGAGCCAATTTTATTTCTACTTTATATTAATGACATCGTTGAACTTAATGTTTCTGGAGAATTCACTCTCTTTGTCGACGACACATCGATCCTGTGGAAAAATAGAGGAATTGGGGAGCTACATCAAACTATAGCAAGTGATCTCAAGATCATTAGGGACTGGTTTGCCTGTAACCGTCTTTGTTTAAACCTCAGTAAAACCCACATAGTTGGGTTTAAATGTGATGTTACTCGGCTACTCTTGGATGGCGATCCATTGCCAAAAACTATAGTATCCAAGTTTCTAGGTATTCTAATCGATCGGGAATTACGTTTTGAAGATCATGTGTTGATGCTAGGAAGAAGACTGTCATCAGGATGTTTTGCTGTGCGAGTGGTGAGGGAAGAATTAGGTCCACAACTAGCACGGACAGTTTACTTCTCTTTGTTTGAGTCTCACCTTAGGTATGGTATACCATTCTGGGGTGTTGCAAACCAAGGTCTACTTAATGTGCTTTTTGTTTTCCAAAAAAAAGCTGTTCGCCTTATTGCTAACATTACTCATAGGGATTCTTGTAGACCACATTTTGTGACTCAATGGATTTTAACTCTGACTTCCTTTTTCATATTAGAGACGACAACCCATATCTTTAAAAACCACAATGCACTCCAGGGACCTGCTCCTGAAATTGAGACGCGTCAGGCTCACCTTTTACCTTTACCAATTCCCAAATCTACTTTAGTAAAAAAATCACTAATTTATGAGGGTCGAAAATTTATTAATCATTTACCAACCAATTTAAAGACAGTGCATTCCATTGAGACCTTTCGTTGCCTGCTAAAAAATTACTTTTGAGTAGGGCATATTACACTTTGACTGAATTCTACCAGGACACGCTTTGACATGTAGATATGTATTGCCATTTGTATAATGTATAATGGATAAAAAATTCTGACACTGATTATTATAATCAGTCTGGGCTTGACAAGTTTGTGAGTTAATTATTTTTTAGGTTTAATTTTTATTTTTTGACTTTTTTGTTTTATTGATTGTTTTGTTTTATTGACCATTTTATTTTATTGACCATTTTATTTTATTGACCTTTACTTTTACTGGCTTAACTTTTATGCCGAGCTTTGAACTTGGTGATCTATTATAATGATTGTACCACGTCATGTTGTATTTCATTGCTTGTCTATTTGTTCCTATTTGATTGTTCTGGGTGTTTAGCGCGGTTTAAGTTAAGTTAAGTTAAGTTTAGTTAACTTTTGGTACGGTTCGACGACTTGTCGGGTATTCTGGGGTGCCGGGATGTTTTTGTTCCTGGAATTGCCGGAATACTTATGTCTCTGGATCGCCGCCATGCCATGGTTGGAAGTGGGGCCGCACCATAAATGTTGATATTACCTGCTTTTATTTACTTACGCTTTGTCAACAAAATTTATGATTTTAGACTAATAAAGCACTTTTTGAATTGAATTGAATTGAATTGAAGGCTAATCATGATATTAAACACGAAGCTACTGATTTTTCAATGCCCTATACATACAAATACCATTTAGAAATATTGAAGAGCAAAATTAATTATGGCTAGAAAACGGGAAGTGGAGCTACTTGAAAACATTAGTGATGTAATATTTAGTGAGACTATAGAGCCTCTTGAGATCTCTGATAAAATAAACATACACAAAAAATTCTTAATATAATGCATGTTAACATTAGAAGTGTAAAAAAATTCGATGAATTACTGTTATTTTTAGAGACATTTAAAATTAATTACTGTGATGTCCTATTTCTAAGTGAATGTTTTGTTTTGACTCACTTGCTAAATTTGCAATTCGGAGCTTTCCCACTTATTATAGCAACGGGAGTATTACTCGGAATGATGGTGTCTTTGTAATGATAAGGACATACTTAAATGCAGAACTAACACTCCATGAACGTGATTCCATTGGAATAGTGGTAAGCCGCGTGAGTTTAGAATATAAAAATTGTGCATTATGCAGTCTCCTGTATATATTGATCTCCTCAAACATCTACTGAAAATTTTATACATGATCTTAATACATATATAGGTATTTTAATCGAAATAACTCTCATGATGTTGAAATTTTGGTTGGAGATATCAATATCAACTTTTTGAATAGCGCTGATTTAAATATGGTGAATTACATTTCAACATTGGGTTCACATGGTTTTCAATCCTACATAAACTCAATAACCAGACCAGAATCTGGAAGCTGCTTAGATCATTTCTTTATTAAAAATAATCAATAAATTGGAAACCTATGTACAGATTCTTATATAATAAATTATGACATTACAGATCATTTTCCAATAATGCTAAACTTTTCAAGCAAACAAAACACTAAACACATAGAAAATAAAATAAAAAATCAACTCAAAATAAACGTAAATATGGCAAAACTCAATTATTTCTTTAGACAAGAAATTTGGGATAACGTAATTGCTATGAATAACCCAGACGAAGCATATTCAACTTTTATAGAAACATTTTTGGACTTATATTCAAAATGTAAAACAACATCTATTAACTCAAGTAAGCTACACAAAAAAATCACACCCTTGACATCAAACTCAATTATTACATCAATGAAAAAACGAGATAAACTTAAAAAAAAATTGCAACATAGTTTTACCGAGGAAAAAGAAAGGGTATATAAAACATATCGCAATATTCTAAACAAAGTAATTAATAATGCCAAAAACCTATATTATAAGACTAAGATTAATGAAAGCAAGAACAACCTAAAAAAATATATATGAAATAATAGCTGAGTACAATAACCAATATAAAAAACAGGAAGAGGACCATATCAACTTAACCGTAGATCAGCCCAATTGCACCTTAAAAGAAAAAGCTAATTTTTGCAACAAATATTTTTCCAAAGTCGGTATTGACATGCATAACAAAATACCCAACTCACAGGACATGCTTCAAATAGAAAATCAAATAAAAAATCTGAATAAATCCATGTTTTTGAGACCAATAGATCGCAATGACATTATTCCCTAAAAACTAACAGTTCGCCAGGACACGACGATGTATCGGAGAAACTAATAAGAGGACTACATATGCACCTACTTAAACCTTTAATACATATAATAAATTTAATTTTTAAGACGGGAATCGTTCCTAAAGCTTTTAAAATATCTATAATCACACCAATCTTTAAATCTGGAGATAAAAGCCAAATAAGTAACTACAGACCAATTAGCACAATGTCTAATTTCGCAAAAATATTTGAAAAGTGTCTAAAGGAGAGACTGACTAACTTTTTGGATGTAAATAAACTTTTGTCTGAAAACCAATTCGGTTTTTCTTCAGGGTTGAGTACAAATGACGCCATGCACAAGCTAATCGAACATATAAAATATGAATTAGACATTGGCAAGAAATGTTTGGCTGTATTCTTGGATCTGGCGACGGCCTTTGATACGGTGCCCCACGTACAGCTTCATGACGTCCTTGAGAATAGTGGAGTGAGAGGTTCCGTGTTAGAGGTCTTTAGAAACTATATCATAGACAGGCAACCGCACGTTAAAATAGATGGCACTTTAAGTGACTCCTCTTCGATACAAATTGGAATTCCACAGGGAACGGTCTTAGGGCTCTTGTTGTTTAAAGTGTATATAAATTTAATGACAAACCTAGAAGTAAATGGGGAGAACATTTCATATGCCGATGACACGGTAGTTATATTTGATGGAAACTCATGGGAGGAGACAAGGCAAGATTATTAACACATTGACTGCCCACAACGCGCTTAGCGCGTTGACTGGAATTTCCACGGTGTGCCCACACCGCCCTAGGCGCGTTCTTGTGTCTATTAGTTTCTGCGCACCACAGAAAGACCGGGCATAACTGCACGCGCTTGCTAATACGACTGGGCGTTTAGTACTGGTTCAAACGTAATGTGAGTAGGTTGGTTGCGATTTATTTTTTTAATTGTGCTTTTGGCGGTCTTTTTTATTCGAAAAGTCGATTGCACTGTTATAAACGGTAAGGATCATTTCGTATCTACTTGTATTCCTTTTCAGAGTATAAAATACAGGAAAAAAATGCATTGTAATGGTCATTATTTTTTCGTATTTTTTTTTTCAGTGAACGCGCTAGGTGCGTTGATGGGCACCGAATACTGGTTTTATGCAAAATCGTTATTTTATAACGGACCAACAGCCTGGTTGTTCAAAAGATGTTGCGCACTTACCCAAAAGACCTAGATGTGACCCTAAGAAAGGCCTCACTGATGATGTAAAATATATGAGTATTAAAAACATTTTTTATGGGCACTGAGCGTGGTTTTTATGTTACTCAGTGCCCACAACGCACCTAGCGCGTTTTTGTTTTTTTATAAAAAGAAAAGTTGAAAATCCCTATTTGAATTCATTTGTAACAAGTTTTAAGTATTTAATTTAAAAAATATCCGAAAAACTGTAGTGGCACCTGACGCAATAGTCGTTTTTGGCGTGGGCAGTGAATGTGTTAAGAAATGGCTTGATGCATATATATTAACCCTATATGTACAGAAAACTAACTATATTCCACTTTCAAAGACTGCAACTAATCGGCCACTATTTTCCAACATAAAAATTTAAAATCTACCAGTCCCTATTAATGAAGTTTTAGGTACAAAATATCTGGGAATTATAATTGATAGCAATTTAAAATAGGATTTGCACGTTGCACATTTAACAAAAAAATTAAAGTTTCTTGTATATGTTTTACACACTTAGAAATATATTAAACAGAAATATGTTAATATCACTATACCGAAGTTTGGTGGAGTCAGTATTGCGATATGGTATACTGGTATGGGGAAGTATGTATTATAACACTTTAAATCCTCTCCAGATAATCCAAAATAAAATATTAAAAATTATTTTAAAAAAACCATATTTGTATCCCAGTCGACTGATTTACAGCGGGGCCTTGGTAAATGCGAGAACTTTGTTCTGCATTGCGGTCTGCTGTTTCGTTCATAATCATGGAAATATTAGATATGAAATACAACATATCCATAATACGAGAATAAATATAGATAGACAACTAATTATTCCCGTATGCTTTAGTGAGTTTGGGAAAAGATCAATAAAATATTTGGGTCCTAAACTATATAATTTATTACCTAAAAAAATCCGAAGCAATAAAACTAAAAAATTTGTCAAAATTGTTAAGCATTTCATAGTAGATAATTATGAGCGATTTGTCTCAGTTTTGGGTTAATATATTGCGTATTGGGTGTAGAGAATTCTTTTTATTGTTGTTTTTTTTTCTCTCTTTTCTCTTCGTTTTTACCCTTTTTTTTCTCTTCCTTCCCTTTTCAAATTATGTGAATAAGTTTAAATTAATATTAGTAAATTTAGAAATGTATACTAGTAGAATAATGTACACCCGGATGCTAGGCATCTAGGGGAATACTGTATAATTACAGGAACATTTATAAAATTGTCGAACATTGTAAATTCTAAATATACTGAATAAAGTTAAAGTTAAAGAATAAAATATTTTTTTCTAATTTAAAAAATAGTAGAGATATTTCCATTTAAATTTATTTATCTGGGAAAAATCTAAATGGGAAAATAGTCTGAGCCAAATTCACCTGGATCAGGACTTTTGTACGCACCCTAAAAAATTATTTAGTGTCCTATTTAAAATAATCAAGGTGTCGATTCGTTCATCATTTATAGTTTTTCTGTACGAATGAATAACTTTTTAAATAACCTCTAGTTAATATTATCTACACTGTATCCTTAAGCAAATTTCATCTAGAAACTAACCTAAACGTAATTCGCGTTCTCGACAATATGTATCCCTTGGGAACTGTTCAAATTTTGAAAATGGCTTGCCTTCTAGCCATTAGAATGCGTCGTAGCGGAGACCCAATAGACCTATAAGTAGATAGCTCCCTTTTATGTGCTTTAGGTTATCAGTGAATACTTCCCTAAAGTTGCAAATATTGAAACGCTATTGAAGAGACCTTAAATATTGATTTAGCATTACGAGTTCGTTGGTGTGCCTTTTACAAATTTATGAACAATATTAAGTAAATGTTATTCTCATACAAGCAGTCAAATTTTAGGTAAACCATTCATTTGATGCGGCATCAACTTGCTGCAAATCTATAGAAACCTTTTAGGCAAATGTTAATTATACAACATCTTCTTTTTTAGATATTTGATGTTTTCAATCAAATTCTTCCAACAGGCTTCATTTTGAACACAGGTTACTGGCCATTTTTCAATACCCTAAAGAAAGAATCGATATGCGTTTGTGGACGATACGGACTGGACTGTCGTCATTTTAAACACGACTATCACTGGATTGACTTGGATAGTGTTCCCGTCGATCACACTATGATATTCTCTGCAAGATCAGGAACTCTGAGTCTTCTGGTAATTAAAATATTATTAGTAATAATTTAAGACCTTTTTGATTATGTCAATTAATATCTTTCATTCAGAATAAAATATGAAAACGCGATAAAAAAAGATATATTTTGGACTTACTTACGTATTATCAACTGCTAAGTATTTCTAGTCATTTCCAGGTGAACATTGAATACATTTGTAGACTACACTGTTTACACTTGTTAGGCTGGGCCGATATAAGCTGGGAGTGTTCTTCTTTTTTGGTATGATGAATTTAAAAAGTTGTGAATACTAGCTATTATACTGAGTCTATTAAAAATTAGATGACCTAGATCACATTTTGGCTGCCCCATTTGAAGCTCATTTTTTTTAATCAAAATTGAATTTGCGCTACTGAAAAAATTATCCTTTCAGTGCTTCTAATTGCTACTATAAATAATTAGCTTAATCGAAAAACCTTTAGCCCACCCCATGGGCTTTAGAATATTAATAACTAAAGCGAAAAATTGGCTTTTTATTACTTATGCCACTTTTCGCCTGGCTTAATCGTTTTAAACGTTGCAAATGTTACTCCCGAATTTCTTCTTTTGCTGGTCGATTTGTATTATCGATACTCTCGCTACCTTACGTCTGGCGACCTTACTCCCGTGGTTCGAACCTGCTCGATAGGTACATCCGTTTAGTGCGCCACTTGACAGATGTGGTATATATTCTTTTTCGAGAGAAATGCCAAGCCTTCTCGTGTACACGCTCCACGCGTTCAAGCAGAGAATAGCGACCAACTTTGTTGCTAAAATTATCGTGGTTATTTTTGCTTTCAAAGTTGAATTATTCGTCATATATACTGCTCAGTGTAATTTCAGGAATTATCGCCCATATCATTTAACATCGATATTTGACGACTAGTGTGGTTACCCTTCCTAGGAAAAAAGGTTTGTTACATGAGTGCGTCTATCTTAAAAAGTGAAAATTCATTATAATTTAATTAGGGATCTTCTGTGGGGCAGAAGACTTTCCGCTACCTTCCGTCAGATATCCAGTGGAGAGAACTTACTTTCCGCTACCTTCTGTGGGACTGGATACTTTCCGCTACCTCCCGTGAGGCCTTCTGTGAAGTAGAATTTCCTCCTTTTGACGCTAACCTAGCTAATCCTACAGTCAGCTAGCCATACCGAGGCCTTTTTTTGCCAGGGTGACACAGCCACATGGTGAAGACGTACCTACTTCCAGGAAGCGACAAGTAAAATCGATTTTAATTTATTTAAGTGCCTTAATTACCGTATATTTCTTACCGTTATACAGGGTGAAACAAATTCACTGTTCAACAGTGCAGGCCCGGACACGAAACGCCAGATTGAAAATGTGATACTGCCGTCTCGTAAAGGAGAAAAAATTACAATAATAATGTTAAATTTATTTTATATTATCTCTTCAAATAATGTCAAGAAAAAATAAAATTAAATAGCTTATTTTCGGTTTATTATGAATATATCCGGAAGCAGTCGGAATTTTCTAAATTTCTCAATGGCATATCAATGACCCTTAATTGCACGACTTTGCCTCCATTTAACAGACTTCGTATCTCTTATGGTCCCCAGATCCCAAGGGTGAGAAACGAATTTGTTTCACACTGTATATCATTTTAATTAATGATTATATATTTAGCAAACTGTAGGTGGTTTACCTTAATTACCGTATATTTCTTACCGTTATATATCCATTGATTAATGAATTTATAGTTAGGCGACAGTAGGTCGTTTGCTGTTTATATCATGTATAGGGCCATTATTTCTCGTTTTCGTTAATAAATAATTACTGTAATAGTTTTATTAACTTATTGATAAATTATCTCAGGTCTAACATTATCTCATATCGAATCCCTTCTCATTATTACCGTAATTTGCTTTAGAAATGCCTATTTTCTATATTATCGTGTCTGATTTCATCTCATATATCGAATGTCTAACAATAGGACTGTAATTATTTGACTAAATCTTTCATTTAGTTTAATGTTTGGCTATTACCGTAAAGCTAGTTTTACACTTGTGAAGTTCTTCACGAAGTAATTCACGAAATTCTTCGTCAATTTCTTCGTGAATTTGACCCGTTTTACATTGTGTATCAGCTGATTAATTATCTTTTCGATTTTTTGACGTTTCCAGCAGTTCTACCAATATCAACATGAATGAAGTTAGGGCTTTTATTTATAAATTTTATTTGTTTTGAACGAAAATGTCTAAGCAGTCCGTTTTATTTCATAAAGGAATCAGAAAACATCATTTAAAACAAAAAAGAGCTGCTACGATTAGTGATGGGCAAAACCGAATGATTTTGATAACCGAATTATTTGTATTCAAATAATATTAATAACCGAATGATAATTTGAATAATCATTCGAATAAATTCAGGTTAGCGATCGCAGCCGGTTAGGGAGGAGGTTCAGCGTCATCGGCATCGTATTCGTAACCCGTAACTGCTGTAATTGTCTTATTAAATATGGCTTAATAAATAACAATAGAAAACAAGTAAATATTTGATTACGCAATATTATTGAACAAAATAAAATAAATAGCATTTTACGTTTTTAAATTAAAAATACTTAAACTTCAAAATATGATTCTTGGATGTGTTGATTGCATGTAATGAACATAATTATTAAAAATCTACTTTGCAAAAAAGTATTTCTCTGGCGATGTATTTATAGTACTATAATAATATTAATAATTAATAGTAGATATCATATTGTTATAGTTACATTACGACTTATGTATTGTTCTATTGCTCCTACATTCTAAATTCTAATATATGACATAAATACTAAACAAACATTAGGTGATAATTGGTGTTATGTATTGGAAAGCAGGCCGTATTCATTACGAAGAAGTGTATAAAAGAAATAAGAAATATGTGAGGCTGCTTGCTAATCGCAACAAAAAATATCAGCCGGCGATTTGATTCTTTGAAGATGTCAACAAATTGCTGTATTTGCACTTTTTTGGCGTTCAGGCGCCGAAAATTGGATATTTTTTTATGCTACGTACGCAATAAAAGTAAATTATGTAATCTTAACTTAATATTCGCTCGTTTTCAACCCCCCAAGTTCGGCTTCCACGTTCCACAATTTCACATCCTACCATTTGAAATTTTAAAACTCATCTTTTATTCGAACTAAAACATCGAAACTTGCTTCATAACTCATAACTAAATTAAAACCGCTCCTTGCTCATTGATCATTCGACGGATCGACGCGACAGCGAGGCTGTTACTTCGTAGTTCGTGTTCGTATTTGAATTGGTACGTATCAGGTTCAGGTTATTTTTCATTCGAATACTTGTGGAATGAAAACCGAATAATACAGGTTATTTTAATAACCGGATAACAGGTTATTTTTCATTCGAATAAGCCCATCACTAGCTACGATAGCTTTAATCATCGCCTACCGCAGTTTACTGGCAGAGCCTGATTTTTAAAAAGTTGGTATGTCCGAATTCACGCAAAATTTGACGAAAAATTAGAACTTGCTGTAAGTCGTGAATAAATTCGCGAAGAACTTCGTGAATTTATTTGACATCCAAGTTTGCATTTACATTTATCAAATTTTGTCGTGAAGCTACTTCGTCAATAAATTGACGAACAGGCTTAAGTCACATAAATATTTGCCTCATTTGTTTTATTAATTTCCTGATAACTCATTTTAGTTCAAACATCTTATACCGATCCTTTGCTTTGCCTCTAATGTTAAAATTTAATTTAGTAACTCTAGGAGGCAGTGACTTTTTTGTAGCTAATGTTATGATAAGCAATTGATTTAATTTTTCTTGCTGTCATTTTCATACCTGATATTAATCTCGAGTGGGGAATTTACTTTGAAGGTTTTATGAAAACTACTTGATTCACTTTTACAGTAATGAGATTTATCGATATACCTTTACCTGACTGTCGGCCATTCCTTATCGTATATCATATCTACTGTCGTTATAGTTTATTTGAACCTAAGTCACTTATTATGTAGATGATTTGATTTAAACTTTCCTTAATACAATGCAGTATTACCTTATATGATAAATATTTCGATAATGCTTTTGTGATTATCTGATTTACCTGTGTATTATAGCTACCGACTAGAGCCATAAGTTTTTACAGTAATCAGCTGTTCACCCCATAGGAATTATTCAGCTATGATTTGCAATTTTAAGTTTTCGTTCTAAAACCTGAATCGAACAGAGCTCATTTCGTTTTTCATATCTATTTATTTCTATTTGTTACTCAGGGTACCCTATCGATTTAGTACACTTGATTAATGAAAATTGGGATTATTGTGAAATAGGTAGTGGCAATATAAGCGTTATAAAACCTAGATTAGAGCTTACTATTTTATCTTATTTGACTTACTTTTCTGATAGTTTACAAGAGAATCTTCTCACTAGTTTAATTTCATATTTAAATAAATAAGTTATTTGCAGTCCCGATGTTTATTTAGGTAAGTTAGTATCAAGCGTACCGTTCCTTAATAAATACTTTTAATTCCTAATCTCTTAATAGTCATATACAGGCTATTTTTGAAAATTTTATTACCATATTTTCAAGGATCAATAATTATTGATAAATTTCTTGTAAAGGAAATTAGTGGTGCCCTACCCTAATTGCCAAGACATAGACCCATGCCTTTTAAAAAAAATTGAATCCGCTGAGTAAACCTGGCGTAGCGGCCGCCTAATGAGCAACTAAAGGGGCACATATTTGACATCCAACGCTTAAGGCTGTTTACACTTTACCGGCAAGTACTAAGTCAACCCAGAACTCTCCGCGTGTAAGCGTCTGCACATCGAGTTCACCCTCCATCCATCCACCCAATTTTTAGTGCATTTTAGTTAAATTTCGTTTTTAAAATATTGCCCTTCGTTTTCAAATTAAGGCAATAGTTTTCCACCTTCTATTTTTGGGCGGATGTAACCATCTCTTTCTGCTTCTTCGCAAACTTTTTGAGAATATTCAATCACAATTTTTACCGATCGCTCTACTGTTTGCATGTGACAGGGAAATTTCTCAATGACAGAAAAGGTTTTTTCATTTATATTTTTTTCAAAATCTTCCATTGAAAATTGCATTGTTAATGGTGGCTCACTTAAAACACACTTTTGCCAATCAATTATTTCTAATTCTCTGAAGATAATTCTTCCCAAAACTAATAATTGACGAATATGTTGGCAAAAATCTGTAAGAATTGTCATTAAAAGGTCTTCAGGATGAGCAAAGTAAACATTGTTTTGAGGCACCTTGGCTATAACATATGCTTCGAACAAATTCTGGATGCTTGATTTTTCTGTGGTGTCCACATCAAGAAAATCTAAATCTCTATGCCAGATTAAATTTTCCAGTTCCGGAATCGCTTCACCGCGTTGTTTGAAAAATTGAACTATGGCAGTTAGGACATCATTGGAACGTTTCCGCGCTCGTCCTCTACTTGACCATCGAACTTCCGCTACCTTCTGTAGGATAGATCAGTACCAAGTGCCACAACGGCGTATATGTACAAGTGTTTGGTTACGTGTAGGGTAAGAAGGTACATGAATTGAAAGGCTTCGAGACATTCTGGACTCTTAATAAGATTGTCAAGAACATTAAAAGCAAAGCTTATGTCAAAGAAAACCCCTCTTCGGGCAAGAGAAACTAAATCTAAGTAAAACATAGTCTGGGCTCCGTTAAGATCTATTCCATTAAGTAGAAGTTTATATTTTGCATATTTTATAAATTTAAGTTGCACTTTTAAAATGAACTTGGTAATAAGGGCACTAAAGTATGCTAGAGAACTCCAATATCGATCTAACAAGTGATATATACAATGTTTTTACAGCAAATACATTTTTGAAATCCCTAGTGGTCTTCTTGACAAACCCTAGCATCCTGTTAGCCCTAGATATCACATTGTCAAGGTGAACTGTAAACATAAGCCTGGTATCCAAGTATATACCAAAATCCTTCACAACAGATAAATTCCTGAGAGCAACACCATTTACCGAGTATTTGACGGGAAGTACTGTCCTTAAACAGCTGAATCTCATGAAGTATCATTTGTCGACATTCAGCAACATGTTTTTACATGTTACACCATTCAAATACTGTGGTCATAACATCGTCATCAGATAATATTTGACGAAACAGCTTCAAATCATCAGCAAAAAGCAAGAAGTTGGAAGAAAGCAAATGTCTCAAGTCTTGCAAAAGTCTGTATATAGAGTATGAGTTCCGCAGCCCTTATCGACTTGATTCGAGTATACTTTTTCCTGACTCTCGGTCATTTCTTATCGTATCTACTGTCGTTATAGTTTACCGTAATTGAGTAATTGAAATGAAGTCACTTATTAGGTTTGTCGATTAGTCGATTTTGACTTTCCTTAATACAATACAGTATTACCTTAATTGTGATTATCAGATTTCTGTATTATACCTACCGACTAGAACCATAGATTTTTACTATAATCAGCCGTTCACCTCATAGCAGTGCACGAGTTTATTCAGCTCCCATTTGCAACCAATTTAGAATTGATTTCTGCAACATAAGAGGCCTAAATACAAACATAAATTCGGTACACCAACATCTACAAGCAAATAGACCACACATACTAGCCCTTACAGAAACACAAGTATGTTCTACAACAACAACAGTGAACTACCCTTATCCTGGTTACGACTTACATACCCGATTTAGACATAAGTTCGGAATATGCCTTTTTGTCCGAAGCGACCTTTCATGTCACCGAGAGGAAACACTCGAACCGAACAACCTTGACGTCATGTGGCTCAAGTTCACCGCCAAGGGATTAACCAAGTTTATATGTTGTCTCTATCGCCCTCCGAGCGATAGAGCCTACCAAAGCTTGTTTTCAACACTAGCTACCACTTTTGACTCAATACAGGTTGATCACCCCAGTTCAGAAATAATCGTTCTGGGAGACTTCAATGCCCACAACACCAACTGGCTCAAACATCACAACAAGACCGACAACGAAGGTAGAGAGGCTGAAGCATTCGCCATCAGCTGCGGGCTTACTCAAATTGTAGACGAACCAACTCAAATCTCAGAGAGGGGCGAATTCGCCGCCCTCCTGTACTTTTTCTAACCACCAATCCTGACCAGTACACAGTTACAGTTGGTCCGCCATTAGGTACTTCCGACCACAAACTTATTACAACGGTTTGTGAATTGCCACTCATAGAGAAGGATCCACCATTGCCTCGCAAAATCTGGCATTACAATTCTGCAAACTGGGACGATCTAAGGGAGTTCTACCTAGATTTTCCTTGGCTCGACGTCTGCTTTGGCGCTGACGACCCGTCAGTCTGCTGCGAAAAGATCACGCAAGTAATCTCCTCAGGAATGGAAGCATACATCCCAAATTCCATCAAGTTACCATCAAAAGGAAAACCCTGGGTCGACAGAAGATGCGAAAGAGCTGTGGGTAGGAAACAGCAAGCCTACAAGTACTGGCAGCAAAATCAGACCGCTGAAAATCGCAATTATTTTGTCGAAGCGAGAAACGAATTCAAGCGTGTTATCGACGAAACTAAGGACAAACACAATCAAAGGATCAGGAATAAACTTTTGCAATGCCCCAGTGGCTCCAGGAATTTCTGGTCGGTAGCAAAGGCAGTAAGTAACAACTTTACAGAAACGTCTCTCCCACCTTTGACAGACGAACGTGGCATCACAGCTACTACAGCGAAGGAAAAAGCAAACATGCTCGCCAAAATATTTTCTTCGCACTCTACCTTGGATGTCCCCCAAGGGAAGACTCTCCCCACCATATCGAACATCAACACTACCATGGCAGAAGTCAAATTTCATCACCGTGATATTCGTAAAATTCTTAAAAATCTAGATACGCAAAAGGCATCAGGACCGGACGGAATACCTGCCATCGTGTTAAAGAACTGCGCCAACGAACTAACACCCGTTTTTTCCAGGCTTTTTCTCTGTCTTACGGAAAAGGGATTTACCCATCTTCTTGGAAAGTCGCTCGAGTGCAACCTGTTCCAAAAAAGGCAAGAAAACCACGCCCTCAAACTATCGTCCAATTGCCTTGCTTCCAATAATCTCCAAAGTCATGGAACGTGTAGTCAATCAGCAACTACTCAAGTACCTCGAGAACAACAAGATAATCAGCGATAATCAATACGGCTTTCGCAAAGAGAGATCGACAGGAGATATATTGGCCCATGTCACTCATATATGGAGTAGGGCAATTGAGAACTACGGAGAGTCTCGAGCGATTGCGTTGGATATTTCAAAGGCATTCGACAGAGTTTGGCATGACGGACTGCTCAACAAACTAACGTCCTTTGGACTGCCAGCCTCTCTCTGCAGCTGGCTTGCCAGTTTCCTTAAGAGCCGATCTCTGCACGTTGCAGTCGATGGACACATCTCGGACACATTCACCATCAACGCGGGCGTGCCTCAGGGCGCAATACTTTCACCAACTCTGTTCCTCATCTATATTAATGACCTGTTGACCGAAACAAATAATCCTGTTTACAGTTTTGCAGATGACAGTACCCTTGTCTCCCACTTTAGATCAGAAAAACCCTTACCAGCGACTGAGACTCATCACCGCAGACAGGAGCAGATTACAGCAATTAATCAAGACCTGGAGAAAGTTCAAGCTTGGGGCGACCGAAATTTGGTCCAGTTCAATGCAGCAAAGACCCAAGCAGCCACGTTTACCAAGAGGGCCAATACAGCGGGCCCTGACATCATTATGGCAGGGTCGACCATCCCTTCATCCTCGTCAATCGGACTGCTGGGTATCTCGGTCAACAGCAATATGTCCTGGCATGACCACGTTGCTAACATCGCAAAATCAGCCTCCCAGAAGCTTGGTGCGCTATTTCGCAACAAAAAACTCTATACACCGCAGCAGTTGCTCTTGCTCTACAAAGCGCAAATAAGACCGTGCTTAGAATATAGCTCACATATCTGAGGTGCCGCACCAAAGCACACCCTAAAGCTGCTGGATTCCATTCAGAAGAGAGCTGTGCGTCTCGTCGGTGACCCGTAGTTGACCCGGAATCTAGATAGTCTGGAACATCGCACACGGCAGATGTTCCCAGGATTTGGTTCGCCTCATCCCGCCCCCGGCAGCTCCTGTCAGACAGTCACGACAGACGGCAAGAGCGCACCAGTTCGTCGTACAATTGGAAACACCTAGAACATCGCTTTACAAGAACTCCTTTGTCTGGCGCACTGCATCACTGTGGAACTCACTCCCGGGACATCTGTTTCCCACTAATTACAACTTACAAATATTCAAGAGCCGTGTCAATCAACATCTTCGCACACACACCGCTCGTCGAGCGCCATAGGGTCTTCCTTTAGTGTGTGTGCCACTGCCATAAAAAAAAAATAAGTTTTCGCTTTAAAACCTGAATCGAACTGAGCTCATTTCGTTTTTTATGTCTATTTGCATCATCATTCATTGTGTGTCTTTTGACTTTTTATTGATATAATAAACTATTTCATCTTTATTTCTAAGCCTGGCAAATAACGACTCTGCAGCTTTTAAAAACTCCTGTTTTGTCATTTCTCTATCTTCATAAGGTTTTTTTGTGCAATTATCTGGGGCACACAGGCTTCAGTTTGCAGCCTTATTTTTGTCGACTTTTTACAAATATTGTGGAGAGAAAAGCTTTTAATTTCGTGCATAAAATTAAAATAAAATAGATGTAGCAGAGCGCTTTTCACCCCAGACCATCAGGCACACTTAGTGAAAACGTTTAAATATTAACGAACATATTTAAAAAATGGGGATGGCCTTTATTTCCCACTAGGGAGAACATTTATTGATTCTCCACATGTGGTGAAAAGGCATCCATTTCACTGCATGAGCGTTAGTCTGAAACTCTTAAATTTTTTAGTAACCGTTGAAAATTAAATAAAGTGTGTTATAACGGGCAAAATTAACCATTTACCCTCGGGAAAGTTAACCATTTGGATAATTATTACGAATCATCTGCCACTTGATCCTATTCGAAATTACCCATTCGGGATAATTCCATCATGATTGTCACATACGCTTTCGTGTTTAGCCGTACGATTAAAATTGTCATTAATCCCGGAAATTTATAGGCTACATTACGCAACATATTAAGCATACCTAACCTAACCAAGCGCAGTAATATTTGCACTAAATTCTTCAAGGAAAATTATGGAAATGATCGTTATTTAATATATATCATAATTAGGAATATCTTGATTTATTAGCCCTGGGCAGTTTTTGTATAGATTAGTTGCACTTGAGCAGTTTAAGAAAATGGTCAGGGATGTCCAATAAAATGGACACATATTCTTTCTTTCCCCAAGAGGAAAAAAATTAGAGACGTAAATTATTATTAATTTAGGTAAACACGCCCCGAGCACATTTCCTCTTCTTTTTTGATATTAGCGTTCCACCCAGCCGTACTAGGTTATACCATCGGAAAAATTATTGTAACTAGATTGTGATTATTTTGTAAAATTTTAATATTTTCAGAATTCCGAAATTGAACTGACACCGGTGACTGGCGGCGCGGCAGGCTACACCCTAAACATAAAATTAACATTTCAGTACAAGAAAATTGAAAGAGGGAGACCAAGACGAAAGAAAGATGAAAATTTAAATATGAATGCGGATCAGCTTGTTCACGTTGTGATCTGCAGCAGGTAACTACATTAATGCTATAAGAGAGAAAGGCATCAAACTTATATACAAAACCATGAAATGACCGACATACGATCTTTATAAAAGGTATTTCTGGCTTCCTCTTTTTGTACTAAATATTTACCTGCATTGCCTTCAATCCAAAATGAGTAGGCGATAATTAAATATGATAGGATAGGCCCTCTTTCGGTTGTGGTGCAGTAAAGTTGAAAAAAGTTTGAATAATATTATTATTAACACTTTAAAGTAACTAATTCATTAGTTAAAAATACAACGATTATTTATCTATGTATGACAAACCCCTAACATACTATAATACAATGACTTCTTAAAGTCAAATTCATATTATAATTGGCGCTAATTAAATGTGTCCGACGATAAAATCCGTTTTTAAAAACAATTTATTTTTAAATTAAGACTAACAATATGAATGCAAGCAATGGAATGACACAAATAGCTAAATTACATATATTTATAAGCTAGGTTATGCTGTGGTTGCAGTCTGCACGGTCTGGTCTAGGTCAGCAGGAATGGTACATGTAACTCCTCCCTCCTTAAAAGCGAACATAACGGAGTTTGGGTGCGTTTCTTCATCCCCTTTGGAAGCTTCGTCGGATTTCCTTTTGCGTGTTCCTTTGGATTGACACCTTCTGGAAATCCATTTTTGTATCTTCTTCTTAGATAATATATACAGGGTGGCTGATACTACTATTCTTAGTGTGGTGATGGTAATAGGTCTCTCCATGTGATTGACTCGGCATCATTTTCATCAATTTCTTCGGTGGGCTGCAGTCTATATATTGAGTCCTTTAGATTGAATATCTCCTCGAAGTTGACTTTGCTGAGGTTTGCAATTTTGTAGGATTGTGTTTTCCTGAGAGCATCGATCCGAATTTCTGGTAGTATTAGTGGTGTTCCCTGTTTAAATTGGGGGTTGTTTGTGAACTTCCTTTTTTCTACCGTAACTTCGCAATACCTCGGGATTCTGATAAGCGTGGGCAGATCGATTTTCAGATATTGATCTGAGCCACATTTGGAAAATATTTGTGTGTTGTTTCCGGGCAGGACCAAAACTTCTTCTTGCGACACTTGTTCGACTAAGGGTTCTTCCAAGTGGATATCGTCAGCACGGCAATTGACAGTAGGGTGGTTTTTCAGTAGCTGAAGGGTGCATTCATCTCTGGGCTTGAGATTTTCGTGGCAGTAGAAAATATCTTCAACTTCTGGACAGCTGGTTTCTTCAAATTGTGTGTTGTCTCTCGCTTGTGCTAGGTAGGGGTATTTTGGAACTACAAGGGTCTTATTTTGGATGATAGGATAGGGGTGTTGGAAAACGAAGGATTCTGATCTCAAAATTGGTGCGTGAATCGCAAAAATTACTTTACCTTTAGAAAATGAGACTTGTGTTCCAAAGAATTGATAGTATGACAAGAATAATTTTGAAGTTTGGAATAGCGTCGTTGTTATAGAGAGATTTTAAGTACTGAATTGTGTGAATAATTTCCGCAACAGAAATAATTGAATTATGCAAAGCATTGAGTTTAGCAAACATTATAGCATCTTCTAAATTGTCTATGAATGTTATTAGGTTTTGACAATCAAGAAATATTTGGGATAGTACGCTTTGAAAACTTAGGTAGGTTTGAAAACTACTAATTTCACCATCAAATGATGCTTGTAGCATTTTTATTCCTTGTTCTAGTTTATCTTGATTATTTGCTAAAGTCGATATAGTTTTATTATAATTATTTATCAGTTGTTTTGACAAGGACATTTGAGTGTTTAAATGCTTTATAATATTTTTCTGATTTTGTTGCAGAGTATCAATTGCGTTGTCGTGCCTATTACCATCGTCGGCATCTAGTGTGCCAAAAAGCCATTTATTTATACTTTCCACTATATTAATAAGGCCTCTTTTATTCCTAATGTGAGGATTTAAGTTAGCTAGTTTATTTTGCGTAATGTTAATTAGAAACTAGATTCTATAAAGTAAGTTATCGGCTAAGCCTTGATAGGATATAGGATTATTTATATTTTCATGTGTAACATGATCTCTTAACATAAAATAACTTGTTTTAATATTAGTTAATTGTCTACTAACTATGTTTAAATCTAAGTAGTGTATAAATGTATGTTTACTATATATAAGTTTGGCGTTGCCTAACTGAATGGGTAGTATGGGGTTTTTTTACAAGGGTACGCTAGATATCTTCACTGTTGGTCAGCTGAAGTACCAGGAGTAGCATCAGGCTCTGAAGGCTCGGGAGTGCCATTTCATTCCTGCAAATATCGTTTTTGTTTAGTCTTAGGTTTCATTGCAGAGTTTTTATGATAAGTGCCCTTGTTTGTTTTTAATTTAATAGAGCTTTGGCTATCAACTTTTACTTTTTGAAACTTAGGTAATGACTTATTTCGAAGTTTTGTTTTAATATAAGCCGGTTCCTGGAGAGAAAATTGAGGTGCTTCCTTACCTTCTTTCACTTGTTGGTTGCTTTCTCTTATTTTTTGGTAAATTGTATCAGAGGCTTCTTTGTGATTTTGAATATAGTCTGATATAATTACACGGTCACTAAGTTCGAAGGGATCATTTGTGTTAATATGACCTTTAATAATTTCAAAAGGGGTAAATTTTGTTACGCTATGGATGGAATTGTTGTATCCTAGAAGAGCGCGTTTCATTAGTTGCTCGGGGGAATACTGCTTATTTTCCATTTTCAGACATCTGTAGTGTTCGATCAGCGTAGAATGGAACCTTTCTACAGGAGAGTTTGAATTGCTATTCTTTGCTGTTGTATAGTGTAGTTCAATTTTGTATATTTTACAGAAATCTTCCAAGTTTTTATTCTTAAACTCAGTCCGTGGTAACTTTTAGGGGTAGTCCGTGGTGGGTGATAATACTAAGTACATTTTCGATCACAGCGGGTCCCGTTAGGTTACTTAATCTATATGCTTAACCGTATCTAGAAAATGCATCAATTATAGTCAAAAATGTTTCGTTCTCGATCTTGAAAGTATCTATATGTAATTGTTCGAAGGGTCGAGAAGTTGCATTTGAATTTAACTGCAGGGGGATCTCTGTCATATTTATTCTTCTGGTATGTTTCACAAGAGTTTACATATTGTTGTATGTCCATATTAATTTTTGGCCAATAATATCTTGCGCCTAGTACTAGTTGCATTTGGTTTATGCCTCTATGACAAGTTTTTGTGACATGGTACATATCCAATTTTTCTCTTTGTTCGTCTGCTAATTCGATGTCTTCTAGCATTTTAGAGCATTGTACAAATTTAAAGCATGTATTAGTGAAAAGGCTCTGTAGGGTTGTCGTGAACGTTTGAGCTAAAGGGCTATTCCTAAAATATAGAGCATATAGCCGTTTAGGATCAATAAGTTCTTTTAAGAGTTTTATGATACATGGTGTGGGATAATTTTTGGGCAAGGTAACAAAAATACGTGTGTTTTCGAAAGTTTTTTCGAAATTACATTTAATTTGATCGATATCGCCTTATGTCAAAATAATTTGATTTTTATATACATTCAGGATACGTTCGGTGATTGGTATACCGAAAATTGGGTTTTAGTGTGACGAGTAGATCGTTTCTAGGTCGTCTGAATCCTCGTTTTGGGTGTATGGTTGCAACATTTCTCTTTCTGAGTTTGGTGGTTTAATTTGGTTATTTGAAATAACATTGACTTTTTGTCTTTTGTGTCCCAAAATGTCGTCAAGTATTTTTTGATCCAAGTCAGGAAGTTCGTCGGGATTTTCACAATATTTTTCGATGACCTCGTCTACGTCGCCAGGATTGTTACATACATATGATGTTTCTATAGCGTAGTGGTCATTGTCTATGGGGTTTCGTGATAGGGCATCTGCAGCTTGATTTGTTTTGCCCTTTTTGTACTTTATAAAGTAGTCGAATTCTTCCAATCTGAGACGCCATCTGACAAGTCTGCTGTTTGGTTCGCGAAGTGAATAAACCCATTGTAATGGTTTATGATCTGTTAATATTGTAAATTTGTGTCCAGACAAATATGGTCTGTAATATTTTACGCCCCAGACTATTGCTAGTAATTCTTTTTCGATAGTCGAGTAATTTATTTCAGCTGGGTTGAGAGTGCGTGATGCATAACAAATAGGGTGACCATTTTGTGACCATATCGCTCCGATAGCGTCGTTGGAGGCATCAGTATTTAATTCGATTGGTTTAGTAAAATCGGGATAGCACGATATAGGTTCTGATGTTAAAATAACTTTACAAGTTAACAGTCCGAGAAATGATTTAATTTCTCTCTACGGTTTAGGTACGGGAAATTTCTATATAGCTGCGATCTTTTTCGGGTTCGGTTTTATTCCTTCTGTAGTTACGACATGTCCTAGGAATTCCACTTCTTTTCTAAGGAATTCACTTTTGTCGAGTTGGATTTTTAATCGTGCTTCTCGTAATTTTGAGAATACTAGCCTTAGGTTTTGAATATGTTCTTGCAGTCCTGTACTGAACATTATGATGTCATCCATGTAAACTAGGCATATTTTATTCTGCAAATCTTTCAGCACTTCGTCCATAACTCTTTGAAAGGTAGATGGAGCGTTTTTTAAGCCAAAAGGCATGCGTAAAAATTCTATCTGGTGGAAGCCGCTTGCTAAATCCAACGTAGAGAAATAGTTTGCTCTGCCTAGTTTGTCCAATATTTCATTTATATTAGGAATAGGGTACCGGTCGTCAATTGTTTTTTGGTTTATGTTCCTAAAGTCTACTACTCAATCAATCAATAACATTTATTTAAAGGCCGTTACAATATAAGGTCACTTAATCCTAATAATATACACATTTCTAAGGCTATGGTAGGCGTATGTACAATGGTAGTTGCCTGCATCCTACCGGATGCTTCTACAGCTCCACAGCATACACGAACACGACTTGGGCCGATCGGATGCCCGAATGTGCACTAGAAGGCATGTGACAAAGCGCAGTGTTATCTAGTCTTACTTAGGCTCGTGCCTTTCAAGAGATTTACTAGTGTGAATTACTAACAGATGACAATTGAGCTAGATGACTTGTTTTCCGAGAAGAGGGATGGTGAGGGATGGGAAACATGGGGAAAACACACACGAAAAACCCCATACCACGGTTCTTTGGTTTTAGCCATTCATACATTCATTCGTACATTCATTCATACATTCATTCATCGCTAACATAGCCATGTTACTATGAGAGTGTAGAAGAGTATCTAAAGATAGCCTTAGTGCAAGTGGAAAAGTAATTAGATATTAGAATACTTGGCGAAGTGTAGCCACGCTGCTCCTGCCGGAACATGGTAGCGCGGAGACGGCTAGAGATCAGTTTCCTAACTGCTCTGTTAACGTCTGACTATATGTTTGTCTATATATATGGTTTGTGGGTCCCTTAGCATACCCCGCCCACCACGTTTTTGACGCGTAGTGGGAGGAGCATACCCTAGGTTTACTCGTGCTTTGAGGGTGCCATATATAAGATGCACTTCTGTGCTTCTGCTACTTTCTGATGGTTTGATAGTAGCAGGAGTGGGTGAGGGTGGATAGGGGTGGGATTTTCAGGGATAAGGGAGATATTTGCTTACGGGGGTCTGTATTAGAGGTAGAAGAGAGATGTTTTCTGATGTATGGGTCCATGTTTGGCCCTGTGGTTCGGGTTGTATCTGACATCTGCAATGTTAGCGGTTCTCGGCGAGCCGCGAATGCCATACTCATAAAATCTGCATGCTAGTCTATCAATATGTTCATTGACGTACTCAATATGGGCCCAAGCATGCAGATCCGCGATCGTTGCATAGCGGCTCGCCGAGAAAGCCGCTCTTAGATGGCGATTTTGAAGTATCTGCAGTTTCTGCTTTTGAGTGTCTGAAACCGAACACCAAACAGGAGCACCATACATCAGGAATGGCCTCGTGATCGCTTTGTATAAAATAACTTTATTTGCGGGACTGAGGAAGGAACCATGCCTGATAAGAGGCTTCAACTTATCGTACACTATGTGGTTCTTATTTTGTATGTAAGTGATGTGCTCACAAAATGTAAGCCTCCTATCAAGCATGGTTCCAAGGTATTTGACTTTGGGCTTAGGAAGGATAAGGGAATTGTTCATTTGAATTGGTTGGATTTCGGTATTTGTAAATTTTCGCGTAAATACGGCCAGTTCAGTTTTATCAACATTCAAGCGGATTTTCCAGTTAATGTAAAATTCGTTTATGTGCTGCATATGAGTACTAATGTTATTAGCCGCCTCCTGCGCGTTGAAGGCTCTGGAATACAGGGCAGTGTCGTCAGCATAAAATGCTAGGGATGAGTTAGGGTGGGAAGGAAGATCTGCTATGTAATAGCTGAATAGCTGCGGTGATAGCACTGTTCCCTGTGGGACTCCTGCTCGTATCGGTCTCAACGTTGATTCCGATCTATTTATGCGTACCGAGAAAGAGCGCCCGGCCAGGTACGACGCAACTAACGCTGCCATATGCAGCGGGAATCCGTGCGTTATAAAAAGTTTGTACAGTAGGCCGTTATGCCATACCCGGTCGAACGCTCTCTCTATGTCCAGGAGAAGCAAAACGGTACAATGCCCGTCATTGAATCCCTCGTATATATCATGTGCAATCCTCGCAGCGAGCATGCTAGTGCCATGCCCGCTACGAAAACCGAACTGCTCGTCCGGCAGTATATGGAGATTCTGGGCGGCTTCGCTATCCTGGACAATATAAGTTTCTCGGCAAGCTTACTCATCGTGTTGAGTAGAGAGATAGGGCGATAAGAGCTAGTGAGCGTTAAGTCCTTCCCGGGCTTAGGGAACAGCACTATTCGCGCGATCTTCCACGAGCTAGGAAAGTGCTGCAGACGCAGTATAGCGTTCACTATGTGCATTAAATGTACAAGGGCTTTGTTGGGTAGGTTTTTGAGGAGTAAGTACGGGATCATATCAGGCCCCGGCGCCTTATTCTTGGGCAGATGGCTAAGAACTCTGCGAATTTCAGTGGGGGTTACAAGTAGCCTCCTTATCACAAGGGGCGGTATAGGATAAGAGTGACTTAGAAATCGAGCTACCTGCTCCGTGATTTGGCCATGCAATGGCACGGTATCAGGCACTTCTCCATGTACACCCTCGAGGAAGTCAGCAAAGGCCTCGACCTTTGCCTGATCGCTCAAAAGATCCTCGCCGCGATGGCGAATAGCGGGGATCTCGGTCGGGCCTCTACGAACCTGCCTCGAGAGCTTCCATATGGAACCGTCCTGCGTGCCTAGCCCCTCAACGAAGCCCATCCACACCGCGTCCCGGTGAGTTCGAATGCTTCTTTTGATTTGGTCCGTGAGGGCGTTTACTCGAAGACGATCATTCGCCGCCCGATTTCTTTGCCATCTGCGCCGAATTCGGTTTCGAAAGCTGATGAGGTGAAGGATATCATCAGGAAGAGTCTCCGTAAACGGTCTCTTCCTGATTTTCGGACATAAGGCGTCTCTAACGCGCTGGATATTACTGGTGAGAGTGTTCACTTCGTTTTCCAAATCCTGGACGCAATCGATCTGTCTGGGGATGACAGTTGCTTCGTTCAATCTCTCCCGGAACATCCTCCAATCAAGATTTTTGTATGAAATTTGTTCAATTTCATAGGCTTCCGGCCGCCTAATGTTAGTTAGGCTCATCTTAATTGGAAGGTGGTCCGAGTTGAGATCACCAATGACCTTGGGCACGGAGACATTTGCCATTCCCCGAGTCAGCGCCACGTCCAAGTATGAGGGCATGCAGCGTTCACTGTAGTATGTGGGATTACGTGGTCTGAGGTATTGGATATCCAGATTGTCTTCGAGCAAACTGCGAATGATTCGGCCTTTTTGGTTGGTAGCAGTGTCACCGTACGCGGTGTGCTTCGCGTTCAAGTCACCTATTAGAATTGACCGCTTGCCCGGTTCTAATAGTGCAATAAGATCAGCTTGTGTGATGCGCAAGTTTGGAGAAGCGTACGCGCCGCTGATACACAGGTCTACTACTAGACGCCATTTAGGTTTGTTGGAAGCATCTAGCTTTTTCGGGACAATCCATATGGGTGAGCTGCATGGGCTAGATGACGGACGAATGATTTCTTTTTCTAACATTTCGTTTACATGACGTCTGACTTCATCTTTATGCACATACGGGTATCTGTAGAATTTCGTGTGTACCGGGATTTCGTCGGAGGTTTTAATACTATGTTTTACTTTAGAGGTAAAACTCAATTTATCTCCTGGCTTGAAGAATATATTCGAGAAGTCTAGACATAAATTTGATATAGATCTTTTTTCCTCGGTGTTCATGTGCTCGTATTAAGTCTTGTATACTAGTTTCTCGTTTCGCCTTGTATGCGTAATTTTCGTTCTCATTATTCCTTGTTTCAAACGTATACATTTCATATAGCTCATCTTTAAATGAGTCTACAGATATCGGCTGATTCAACGTAACGTTTATTATCTTATCGGTATGGTTTTGCATTTTCACTGCAGCGAATCCATTCTTAGAATAAGACAAGCAATGTGGGATTATAAGACCGTTAATTTTCATTTCGTTTATTAATATATCGCCTTCGAATATACTGACTGGTATATTCGTAATTAGTTTTTCGTGAGGATTAACTGAGAATGAAAATTTGATGCCAGCAGGTGACCTATATTCAAAGGGAATTGCTATACATTTGCCTACAAGTTTTTTATTAATTAGATCGATATTTAAATTCATATTAATTAAATCAAAGAGTCCTATTACTCCGTCGAAATAATCATGTAAATCAAACAAACTAAAATCAATTTCATATTTAATTCGGTATTCTAAAAATGCGGGAATAGTGGCCTGAAATTGTGCCTACAGCTGGTTAGGGAAATATCTTTCAGCGACATATGGATTTAAAATAGATCTACTGCTACCAGTATTTATTTTGACATAAGGGAGGGTATTATTTGATGAGATATTAATCTCCACTAGATCTGTTGATCTGGCGGCCCTGGATCGGGAAAAGTTTCAATTTCCTCGGAAATTTGACTATTTGCGAAATACGCCTGGTAGTCATTGTTGGCATTGGAAGCATCGTAGAATCGGGGGTAATTATCTAGCTCTGGGAGATTTTCTTGAGGGGATTCCTGCGGAAAATCTTCGTTTGGGTATTCTTGAGAATACAATTCTTCGAATATGGGATTAGGCCTTGAACTTTGATTTTGGAAATTTTGTCTATGGCTCTGCACAGAAGGAATACGAGATGTCGTAGACATTGGGGTAGGTTTTGCCAATTGATTTATGGGCGTTTGATTAGGACGGAAGACGTTTTGAGGTTTTCCAAAAACTTCTTGATTGGTGGGGAATTTCCTTGGCGGTAAATTCATGGGTTGGATATTAATTGGTTGGGATCCCCATTGGGGTCTTGGTGTGAAGTTTTGTTGTGTTGACCATTGGAGTCTAGGTGTAAAGCTTTGTTGTGTTGACCATTGAGGTCTTGGTGTAAAGTTCTGTTGTGTTGACCATTGGGGTCTTGGCGTAAAATTTGAATAGTTTTGCGGCTGGTGTGTGTTAAAATAGTTAGGATGTTGTGAATTATTTGTGTAATTGTTCTGGACGTTATTATGATTATTCGATGGTTTTTGAGAGGTTAAGGCTCTATAAGGTTTATTTACATCATTAACATTACCATACAACCTTTCAAAATTTTCAAATTCGTTTGCACACGCCATTGCGTCTTCTAACCAACTAGGTAATTAAATGAAAATATCTTATAACACGCATTAGTTATAAATAAAACTTATGAATGTATTGATTAACGAATAATCAATTTTCTTTTAAATAAAACTTATTTAAACTTACTAACTAGCGAAATAACTGATTTTTAGTTATTTCTAATTCTTACGCTATTTCGTTTAAGTTTGCAGAACACTGATTTTTAGTTATTTACAAAAGTGAGAATCAATTATTAATATATAGAATCAATATCAATCAATAAAATTCAAATACGAAACCGTAAATAAAAGGATCAATATAAGGTAAAAATTAATAAAACTCTTACGAAGGTCCACGTATTGGGATCGACGTCTTCGTTCTTCCTCTTCTTGATTCCACTGTTGCACCCTCAAGTCGATGTCACTGGGTCTTATCGTTGGGGTTCTTTTGGATTGCACTGACAGGGTAGAAACCACTCGTAGATATCTTTTACCGCGCGATTCGATAATTTTCGACGCTCTACCGCACAATCCTACCGACTGCACAATTCAAGATCTTCTGGCAAGTTGTTGGGTTAGTAGTCACATCTATGAACGACTGCGTGTTTCCTCTAACAAAAGTTGCCTTTTCCCTGATTTTATGGACTCCCCGCCCTAGGCTTGTTGCCCAATCCAAATTAACTTAAGTAACCCAAACTAGGAAACACTAACCACACTAACCCAAACTAATTTGTACCCAAAAGCTCTTGAAGAAGAAAAGAATTCTTCAAAGAATTTTCCAGACGTGAATAAAAAAATAATCGAAACTGTTTTATACTGTTTAGTCGAAGTAGAATTCAAGATGGCCGACGCGGAGAAGTCGGGTGATAATCTAGCTGGGAAGAAAAGCGATGAAAAGGCCAACACTGCAATAAAAAAGTAGTAAGTGTAGTAAAGTGTAAAAGGTGCTCTCTGGTTTTTCATCCAGCTTGTCTGGAGCAGGCTGCCAGTCAAAAAAATGCTGAATGTGTTCATGAGGCGTCAAAGATTAGAAGAGAAAGTGTAAACACAACACATGGAGAATTAACAATAGAAACTGAACGTTTAAGAACTCTTGTGAAGGAACTCCAGGGAAAAAATCAGATCCTCGAGCAGAATGGGCAACTGTTAATAGAAAAGGTAAATTATCTTGAAAACAAGTTGAAAAAATTCGAAAAGAACGAGAATTTCGCAAGTAATCAAAACAAGCCAGTACAACCAACACCCTTCATTAAGAAAAATCATAATAATCACATGTGTCAAGAACAACAGGTGCCATCTACTGGAAATATTTACGAACGCAGTAGTAGAGAGGAGGCGAATATCGATAAATAATCAAATCGACGTAGAACCGAACAAACTTTATTCATCATCTGCCAACCAATTTTCCAGCACTACAAATAATGACAGAGACAGCCAAGAAGACAGCCAAAACAATAAAAAGGAATTGAACGGATGGACCCAAGTTACTAGACGAAATCGAAATAAGAGGTCAGAAAATGACAAAATAATAAACAAATCAAGCAGACCCGTCCCATTTAAAGGTAACAATGAAAACATTACCTCCCTAAAACTAGCGACCAGAATCTCATCCCTTTTCTTGTCAGGCTTTGTCCCGGATGAGACATGCGATAATACAGAGAAATTTTTAATTGAAAACCAGCTGAAAGGAAGCACATGTGAAAGAATGAAAACTAAAAAAGAAAAGTATTACAGCTCATTTCGCCTTGCTGTTCTTCAAGAGGATGTTGACAGGTATTTAAATCCTAGTCTCTGGCCAAAAGGGATTATAATTAATCATTTTCGGAATCTTCAGTACCAGAAAAAGGGAACAGTCAATTTGAAAAAAATAAGTTGAAGGTCCTACACCTAAATGTAAGATCATTAAGAAGAAAGATTGATGAATTAGATGCATTTTTTTGTAGATAAGGATTATGATGTGATATGTTTGACAGAGCACTGGATGACTGAAAGCGAGTTGGAGGTTATTCAATTGCAGGGTTATAAAATGAAGGTCTTTTCTGCAAGGCAACAGTACACAGGTGGAGGAACAGCTATCTATGTGAGAGAAGCCGTCGAAACAAACTGTTTAGACATAGGTTTTAACTTAAATGTAGAAAAGTGTATTGAGTATTGTGTTATCTACTGTAAAAGCTTAAATGTAAGTATTTTGTGTGTTTATAGGTCCCCTTCGGGGAGTCTTGACACCTTTATGGAGTTGTTGGAAGAAATCCTTGCAAGAGGTAGTTCAAATAAGCATGTTATTCTGGCAGGTGATTTTAATGCTAAGTTTTACACACCAGACATGGATGCAATCCAGCTTTGTGACCTCTTAGCTGGTTTTGGTCTAATACAGACAGTCTATGAACCAACCCGAGTTGAGGCTTTTTGTAGTTGTGACATGAAAGTGTGTAGTTCTGCGGTGGTTGATCCTGGTATCTCTGATCACAAATATGTCAACTGGTCGTCTTCCTGACCTCTGTAAGAGAATATTTATCTCGGAAAAAGAAAACTTTTAGGCCTATTACACAAAGGGGTCTATTTGAATTTTATAATGTGTCATCTGGAGCATCTTGGGACTTTGTCGGTAGTGACCATATGGATGTGGAACGGAAATTCAGTCGGTTTATGCAGATCTTGGAGGATGCGTACCTGAACTCATTTCCAGAAAAGTCTTATCATGTGAGATCAGACCAGGGTAACGACATTACCTGGTTCAGTGAGGAGCTGAAAGTAATGAGAGATCAATTGGTTCTTTTGAGGGATCTGAACGGGCAATATGGCTATGTGACAAATCAGCAATATAACTACTATAGGCAATTGTACAAAAATAAAATATGTGAAGCCAAAATAAATGCTAATGACACCCTGATACGAAGTTCGGGTAATGCCACTAGGGCAATGTGGCATATAATAAATAAACACAGAGGTAAGAATGCTGGATCTTCAATAGAGACTGACTTATCTCCGGATAATTTTAATCACTTCTTCAGCAGTATTGCTGATAATGTTCTAAGAAATATTCCCACCGTGAATTTAAATCCTCTAGATAAATTGAATAAGGCAGAACCCCAGATAAACCCACACCAGATGCGAAACCTCCCGCCAAACGCATGAAACAAGAATTCGTTTAAAGCTCCGTCTCCTTGGGATGGCCAGCTATCCCAAGAAATAGTTAGGGCAAGCTCTAGTGTGATTCTAAACGCGAGCCATGCGAGTCTTTTCGTTTACTCCGAGAGCGTTAGGTACGAAAAATAATTAATCTTTATTTTATTTTTGTTAAAAATGCCTGGTTATAAGGGCCTTTATTTGAATTGTTCTACTAGAAGCGGTGGCGAAAAATCACTATTTAAATTACCCCGCGATCCTGAAAGTTATGATAAATGTTGTTTAATGCAAATTCCTGCACAGTTGTTTCCAAAATTATTGCATATTCTAAAATCGAATGAGCACGAAATTCAAATAAATCTGAAAATTGGCAGACACAATGTTATAGTTAAATCTTTTTTAAATCCAAATAATGTTATACAGTGTCCGCCAGAATATTTGTCACATATGGGAATTTTTTTATTTTTATGATATCGGAACTTTCGTTTTAACCAATAAATTCTGCATGTCTGACAATCTAAAAATGCATTTTAATATTGAAAATGTTTCTGTTTGCCTAGTATAGGGCCTCAAATCGTGAAAAAGTGCATGGTCCATTTGCCACATACATGACGTCATACGCGTGAGAGTTCGTATTAGTTTGTTTATTTAAACCTAAATTTGATTATAACGTATCGGAATCGGTTCAAATGACTAAAACAAATTGGAACTAACTGAAACTAACCGAAAGTTTATTGAACGACTAACCAAAAGCACCAAAACGGTCTAAAACGTATCGGAACAGGTTACAAAAATTAAAGTAGGTAAATTAAAACTAATCAAAACGAACCGAATTTTGGCGACTAACCAAAACTAACCGAAAACATTAAATTTGATTATAACGTGTCGGAACCGGTTCAAATAACTAAAATAAATTGGAACTAACTGAAACTAACCGAAATTTGATGGGACTACTAACCAAAACTAACCATAAGCGCCAAAACGGGCTAAAAACTATCGGAACAGGTTACAAAAATTAAAGTAAATTAAAATTAACCAAAACGAACCGAATTTTGGCGACTAACGAAAACAAACCACAAACGTTAAATTTGATTATAACGTATCGAAACCGGTTCAAGTGACTAAAATAATTTGGAACTAACTGAAAGTAACCGAAAGTTAATTGAAAGACTAACGAAAACTAACCAAAGGTAACTAAAAGCACCAAATCGGGCTAAAACTTATCAGAACAGATTATAAATGTTAAGCTAAAACTAACCTAAATTAACCGAATTATGGCGACTATCCAAAACAAACCCAACACATAAAAATTGCTTATAACGTACCGGAACCGCTTCAAATGACTAAACCAAACTAACTGAACTTTACCGAAAATTGATTGAACGACTAACCAACCAAATGTAACCAAAAGCACCAAAACGGGTTAAAACGCATCGAAATAGATTAAAAATATTGAAGTAAGTTCGAACTAACCCAAATTAACCGAATTTTGGTGACCAACCAAAAGCATTAAAAATGCTTATAACGCCTCGGTACCGGTTCAAATGACTAAAATAAATTGGATCTAACTGAATTTTACCTAAATTTGATTGCATGACTAACCAAAAGTAAGTAAAAGCATCAAATCGGGCTAAAACGTATCGAAATAGATTAAAATATTAAAACTAACCCAAATTAACCGAATTTTAGTGACTAACCAAAAACACTAAAATTGTTTATAACGTATCGGGACTGGTTAAAATGATTAAAATAAACTAAAACTAACTGAAATTAACTGACAGTTGATTGAACGAAAACCAAGACTAACCAAAAGCACCGGAAAGGGCTAAAACATATCGGAACATATTAAATATTAAGGTAAGTTGAAACTAACTTTAATTAAGTAACCTAATTTTGGCGACTAACTAAAATTAACCAAAACATTAAAATTGGTTATGACGCATAGGATCCGGTTTAAATGACTGAAATAAATTAAAACTAACTTAAACTAACCGAAAACTGATTGAATGACTAACCAAAACTAATCAAAAGTAACCATAAACACCAAAAAGGGCTTAAACTTATCGGAACTGATTAAAGGTATTAAAATAAGTAGCTAACCCAAATTAACCGAATTTTGGCGACTAACTAAAATGAACCAAAACATTAAAATTGGTCATAACGTATCGGAACCGGTTCAAATGACTAAAATGAATTAAAACTAACCGAAAGCTGATTGAATGACTAACCAAAACTAATCAAAAGTAACCATAAACACCAAAAAAGGCTAAACCTATCGTAACTGATTAAAGGTATTAAAATAAGTAACTAACCCAAATTAACCGAATTTTGGCGACTAACTAAAGTTAACCAAACACATTTAAATTGGTTATAACGTATCGTAACCTGTTCAATTGACTAAAATAAATTGAAACTGGCTGAAAGTAACCTAATGATAATTGAATGACTAACCAAAAGTAACTAAAAGCACCAACACGGGCTGAAACGTATCGAAATAAAACTATGGAAGTATGTTAAAACTAATGCAAATTAACCGAATTTTTGGTGACCAACCAAAAAAACTGAAATTGGGTAGAACGTATCGGAACTGGTTCAAATGACTAAAAAAATATAATCTAACTGAATATTAGCCATTCTGGTGCTTTTGTTTAGTTTGGGTTAGTTTGGTTAGTTTTGGTTAGTCGTTTAACCAACCTTAGGTTAATTTCAGTTAGTTTTAACTTAATTTAGTCATTTGAACCGGCTCCTATACGTTATTACCAATTTTAGCTTTTTTGGTTAGTTTTGGTTAGTCATTCAATCAACTTTCGGTTACTTTCAGTTAGTTCCAATTTATTTTCGTCATTTGAACCGGTTGCGATACGTTATAACCAGTTTAAATGTTTTTGGTCAATTTAAGTTAGTTGCCAGACTTCGGTTAAATTCAACTTACTTTAATATTTTTAATCTGTGCCGATACGTTTTAGTCCTTTTTGGTGCTTTTGGATACTCTTGGTTAGTTTGGTTAGTCGTTCAATCAATTTTCGGTTGATTTCAGTTTTAAATTATTTTAGTCATTTGAACCAGTTACGATACGTTATAACCAATTTTAATGTTTTTGGTTAGTTTAGGATAGTCGCCAATATTCGGTTAATTTGGATTAGTCTTAACATACGTTAATATTTTGAATCTGTTCCGGTACGTTTTAGCCCGTTTTGGTGCTCTTATTTGCTTTTGGTTAGTTTTGGTTAGTTATTCAATTAACTTTCGGTTACTTTTAGCTAGTTCCAATTTATATTAGTCGTTTGAATCGGTTCCGATATGTTTTAATCAGATTTAATGTTTTTGGTTAGTTTTGGTTAGCCCTTAAAATTAGGCCCGTTTTGGTTAGTTTTAACTTATTTTAATGTTTGTAACCTGTTCCGATACGTTTTAGCCCGTTTTGGTTACTTTTGGTTAGTCGTTCAATCACCTTTCGATTAGTTTCAGTTAGTTCCATATTATTTTAGTGATTTGAACCGATTCCGATACCTTATGATCAAATTTAAGGTTAAATAAACAAACTAACACGATCTCTCACGCGTATGACGTCATGTGGCAAATGTAGTGTATTTTTTTCACTATCTGAGGCCCTATATTAGGATGACAGAAACATTTTTCAATGTTAAAACAACCTTAAATCGGTATACATTAAAGCGTATTATGGGAATTTCTGTAAAAAAGTCAGAGCAGCCATAATAACACAAGATTTCCATGACCGCCTGTTGGGAAGAAAGAATGTGAATGGCTATTGCAAATTTTTATTATTTCTGAACCATTCCACCAACAAAACACGTTTTCATTTAATTGGTGCAGACCAACTATTTTAATTTTGAAGAATAATTCTATAATCATATCCAGATTATTTGGTGCAGGCCGCGTATAACCGACACGTCAAGGTTAAAGTAGGCTGGCGAGGAATTTGCCGATCTTTCGCATCTGGTGTGGGTTTATCTGGGACAGAACCACCAGCTAACACTTTCTCATTTTTGGAGGTCTCATTTAATGAAGTTCGCGACGTAATTAATAGCTTAAATATCAAAAATAGTAAAGATATATTTGATTTGAATGTCAAGATTATAAAATCAGTCAAATATATTATTCTTGTGCCCCTTACAAAATTAATTAATATTTGTTTCAGATGTAGCACTTTTCCGGTAGTTCTTAAGAGAACCATTGTTTCACCTATTTTCAAAAAAGGGCAACCGTAATCTATCAGAGAATTACAGGCCCATCTCTTTACTCCCTATTGTCTCAAAAATACTGGAAAAATGCATGGCTTTAAGACTGGTAACTTTTTTTGAGACAGGTGGACTTTTTTCAGAATATCAGTTTGGCTTTCGTCAATGTAGAAATACTGTTATGGGTATACTTGAGTTGATTTCCTTTATTATTGAGTCCTTCCACTGGAAAATGTATAGCGCGGTCTTGCTTTGCGATCTCAGCAAGGCCTTGGACTGTGTTGACCACATTATTTTCTTACAAAAGCTGCGGGCTTACAATTTATGCCCCAATAGTATAGAAATGATTAGATCATATTTAGGCAGCCGGGCCCAAGTGGTGTGATGTCGTCGGAGAGAAGTGTTGATGTTGGTGTTCCACAAGGATCTATCCTGGGCCCAATATTGTTTCTGATTTACATCAATGACTTACCCGCAAATAACAACATGGTTCGATACACTCACTTTGCTGATGACACGACCGTATGTCTTGCTGATGACACACTGGAGGGCTCAGTGGCGAGGTCTCTGGCTGCGCAGGTTGGGGCTGAGCTGTGGTTTTGCTCTAACAGACTGCTGCTTAATAGGCAAAAAACTAAGAGGATGGTCTTCTTCATGCGTCAGATGCCTGGTGAGTATCGTGAAGCAGAGTCGAAGTTCTTGGGTGTCACTGTGAACCCTGGGTTGCAGTGGGGACCTCACACTAATGACTTTGCTGGTAGGCTGAGCAAGGGGATATTTGTTCTACGTAATTTGTCTTCTTGTGTCTCGCCAAACATTTTGAGATCAGCTTACTTTGCTCTTTTTCAATCCCGTGTGTCGTATGCGATATTGGTCTGGGGACACTCCTCGGGGGTTTATAGACTGTTTTCATTAAAGAGAAGGGCTGTGAGGGTTCTAGCTCGTATGAGATTTAGAGACGATTGCAGGAATGCTTTTGTTTCCATGGGAATTCTCACTGTGCCCTGTTTATATATGTTGGAGTGCCTGCTGTTTGCTAGGAAGAACACTAGTCTCATGACCCATGAAGATGTTCATGAGCACAATACTAGAAATAAAAATAACCTAGTACCACTTTACTGGCGCTTGAAGAGGTGTCAAGACGGCCCTGGATACTGGGCAGTGAAATTTTATAATGTTATTCCTCATAGCTTTAAATGCATGCCCCTTAAAATGTTCCATACTGAAATTAAGCGACTTCTCTTAAGAAACTCGTTTTATTCATTTGACGAATTTCTAAATTATTCATTTTAGTTTTAACGTTATCTTACCCATATGATGTGCTATATACTGAGGGCTTTTATTAATGTTGTTAGTGTTTAAGCGTTTTAATACTGTTTTAGGAAATCTTTTTGGAAAATTAGTGTACTTTATGTTAATGTATGCTATGTATTATTACTAAGTTTTTTGTGCTATGTTATTTTTACTGACGTGTGTAAACATTCTATAATATTAACATGAATAAATGAATTGAATTGAATTGATGGTTGCACCAAATATGCATAAACGAGACCAGATGAGAAATACCTTAAGTTTTCCTATGGAGATTTAGAAACCGTGGGGTTGTTTATCTACTTACCAACTTATTTTCTTTTTCAGGTATATTCTTCAAAGAGAATATTACCCAGCGTTGCACAACATCATGTTTCAACCAAGCCCGTTCTTTCACGAAACCTACGGAAGTTACTTTCCAAAGTTGCTGCAAGCTAGGAAACTGCTCACTCAATTTCCTAAAGAGATTGGCCAAAAGTTTTACAAAGTATCGATCGAAGATATGCCCCATTTTACTCTCATGCTTCAGTACGTTAACATGCCGATACATCAGTATTCAAAAAGCGTTATTAATGCTACTTTCTCTCATCTCGAGCCTCCCAAAGTTAAAAAAAATTCTTACAGTAAAGGGACCCAAACGGAATATGGTGAAAATGCGGAGGTATGGAGGTACAAAGAGCTGATTGGAAACTTGAAGCCATTGTGGAATGATTCAAAATCATCATCGTGCGAATCGTTGTATATCATTCCATCCGTTAACCATGACGTTTTAGGTGGAGCATATGTCCTAAACGATACAGGCTGTTGTGGCAAATGCATAAAGGAAAATTCTCCAAATGCTATGATAAATTCCATTAAAACAGAGGGAGCCAATTCCAATGAAGTGAAGGAAGCTATTGAACAAAATTTTATATCTGCTATATCTTTGCAAGATAATCAGAAAGCTATTAGTAAAAAACGTGGAAGAAAAAAGTGCAACGGCTTTCGAGTATTCGAAGACACCGTACCGGATTCGAAAAGAAGATTCAGTTCTCTAACGACCGACAATTCGAATAATTCAAGACTTGGTCTCATTCCATTATATTCCACAATTCTAAAGCCCTCAAAACCGCCTCAGTTGACCATTGAATGTAATATGCAGAATAAACTGGAGCTGTATGAAGATGATCCAGATTTTCGATGGTTCGATAACCAGTTTCCAGACTTACTTAACGATGATGCGATTAAAATGGAAAAAATCGATGAAGAGTTTGATATTGCCGAGGAATTCATTGAGCAAGAAAAAGAACGTGAAGATTTTCGGGGTCGAGTAAAACAAATTCAATAGGCTATTGCAATTAAATACAAAAATATCAATTAATTGTTGTACTATCTAAATACATTATAAAGTGGATGTAAGGGTCGGTAATCAATTTGTATATCTTTTACCATGCCTTATCAACAACGACAAAATTAGAAGTTTTACATGAAAAAATAATCCGAATTACAAACTATACATGAAATTAAATTCAAGATGTTGATACTTGTAGGCAAATTGGTAAAATATAATGCAGTTTTGTTGCATATTATAGGACAAATCTTTATTTTTTTATCACAATTTTTAGAGATAAATTAGTTTTTTGCAGGATGTCTTTGTTTATCATCTGCAAAAGCTTTCAAAGTATTTTAAATTAATTTTTTAAAACATTTAATTAATCGCTATGTTTGTTATTTATCGTGATAGTAGGTTTATTTTAAGAATTTTTGTTATAAATATGCATTTTTTCAATATTTTTAATCCTAACTAAGGGTTTGTAATAAAGAACTGAATGGATGACTGAAGCTTCTTTTCAAATTATTTTCCATTTGAACAAATGTCTCCATCGGTTGGTGTTAGGCCCACAACATATTGAGGAAATACTTTAGACCAGTTGGCTATAGGTTTTTGTGGTGTCTTCTATTGCATTTTTTTTGCCTCGTGTACTAAGCGCGCTTATGGGGTAGTATCTTCTTCACTACCGCTTTCTTCTAAATTTTTTTGGGACTCTATTTCGACATACACCGCTAAATCTGCTGCAATGGGCATCCCAGTTTCTTCATCATCTATATATATTCATGATCCGCCATTTGCGGAGAAGATATGCTTCACTGAGTCTTCTAGCATTTTAACTATTATATTTTTACTCATTTTTAAGACTAAAAAATTAAAAATTATTTAGAAATTATGGAAATTAATGAAAAGGCTTGAAAGCCTAACGATATATTTATAGATCGCTATGTATAAATGCAAAAAGAATACACAAAATTGCTCTAAATATTTGTATAGTCACATATAAATAACTTTTATAAATATTTACATAAGAGGCAACCTTTAGTCAGTTTCGGCGGCAGAGACGAAATAGGCATTAAGTGGTATGCGTTTAAGTAGTGTATAAATGAGAGTGAGTCATCACGGTGCGGTGGAGGTAATTTACACTTAGTGTTAGTGGTGGGAAGAGAGCAGATTTAAACTGCGTTGTCAAAAAAAATTAGTATGGGTTGTAATCTATAAATAGATCACTGAGCTCTAATAAATTAGTTTTACAATTTTTGACCAGTATTAGATTAGTCTATTCAGCGCCAAGTTTACCCGTCGGCAAAGTAGGTTTCTATCATCTTGAGCGCTGAGCTTACCCATTGGCAAACTAAGGCCCTATGGTATGCTATAAAAAAGACACCTTGATATAGTTCGAGTTGCATCTACTACAGTAAAAGCGTCAAATACTTTTTATTAACTAGAATAGGCAGCTTTATTCCCTCAAAGCCTTCTTAAATTTATATTTTATTATATTATAACACCTCTTTAAGCAAAGGACAGTTCCCTGACTATTGGAGGATTACACCAATGTTTAAGAATGGAGATAGAAATAGAGTAGATAACTATAGGGTATTAGTAAGATCTCATTGTTTAGTAAAATGCTTGAAAAGATAGTACATATTAAAATTCTGCCGTTTTTTTATCCAAAAGCTATGTCCTGAACAACACGGTCTTATTAGTAAACGATCCACTGTCTCTAATTTGATGGTCTATACTGACTACCTGATGGAGGCCTTGGAGAAGAAGTGTCAGATTGATTCTGTTTACACCGATATCCTCCTATAAAAATTAAACAATTATGGGGTTTCGGGTTGTCTTTGGGACTGGTTGAAAAGTTATCTTTTGGGCAGAAGATTTGTGGTGGCTGTGGGAAATGTTTTGTCTGAGGTTGTAAATGCTATGACTGGGGTTCCGCAGGGTGGTCATCTGTTGTCATTATTGTTTGATCTGTTTATTAATGATTTATCAAAAATTATAAAAAATTGTTCTTTTGCTTTATGCAGATAACTGCAAAATATTCAGGTTAATTAGGGATGTCTCTGACTGTGTCCGTCTGCAGGATGATTTGGAAAGGATTGGAGAATGGTGTTTTGGAAATAGATTAGATTTGAATATTGAAAAATGTAACATCATGTCTTTTTATAGAGTTCATAATCCTTTAATTTATAATTACCCTTTAAATGGTATAGTTTTGAGATTGGTGGAATCTGTTAAGGATCTTGGCGTCACATTAGATACAAAACTGTCATTTAACCTTCATATAGAACTTATTACAAACAAAGCCTTAAAACTATTAGGATTTAGTAATAGATCCCGTAGCGAATTTAACAACATATATTGCTTCAAGGCTCTTTACTGTTGTTTAGTTCGCGCGATTCTTGAATATGCAAGCCCACTTTTTAATCCATATTATGCAAAATATAAAGATATGATTGAAAAAATTCAAAGAAAATTCCTAAGAGTGATTAACTTTAAACTACAAATTGCCCTAGAGCAGCTCGACTATCAACTCTTACAGACATTGCTGAACATCGATTCTCTGGAAGACCGAAGAGCTTTGTTAGATGTCAGATATCTTTCCAAAATTATAACTGGCAAAGTGGATTGTCCCTACCTCCTCGAAAGGGTTTCGTTTGCTGTTCCTCAGAGAGTGACTCGTAACCATGATCTTCTTGTTCTAGGCCGTCATATTACAAATTATGGTCAGTCTGGCCCAATCACAAGAATGATTAGGCAGATGAATCAGCTGGATTTGGATCCATTAAATTTAACATTACGTCAATTTGATAGGCTTGCAAAATCAATTACTTGTGGTCGCTCATGGCACTAGGCTTCGTCATTTGGATTTTTGGCTCAATATGTGCTTAGATTTTAAATTTTTGTATGTTTATTGATTTAGTACCTATGTAATGTATTTTAGATAGTTGTAGTAAGATTTTGACATTTATCCTGGATTGCATTATGTAATTATTATAGCTTATTACTAAAACAGAGTTTTATCCACAATACCGAAACAGAATTATTGCACTCGACGCGCGTTTCGCTAACCATGTTAGCATCATCAGAGTTTTAATCATCTCCTGATGATGCTAACATGGTTAGCGAAACGCGCGTCGAGTGCAATAATTCTGTTTCGGTATTGTGGATAAAACTCTGTTTTAGTGCATGTTGCCGAAGGTTCCAAACCCCAACATAGTTGGTATTATAGCTTATGTTAAGGTTTTATTTTGTTAATGGCTTGCCGTGTTTAAGTTACACGGCAATTCAAATAAATAAATGAATAAATAAATAAATATTTAGTAGTTTCAAAGTAATATACCGTTCAGGTACCTCAAAAAGACCCTTTATGCTCACTTGCTAATTCAAAATTCAAAATTCAAATAATTTATTTCTTCAATTAAAAAGAACAAACAATAATAAAAGAAAAGGTCAGCATAATATAATATAACAAAAAGCAAAGTACAGAAACAACTTAAGATTAACACAGTACAAGACATAGCAAGTACATTTCAGATAAATTCCCGAAGGCTATACCTATTTTTTTCCAAAGAAATTTCCTTAAACGACTCTTAATAATACTGAGGCTAACAGCATCTCTAATATCGTCACAAAATCGATTAAAAAACTTACACCCTGTAAAATAGATACATTTTTGAAATTTTAAAAAATAAAGAGATTTTAGCCAAGTGTCATAGTTATGGGCAGACCTAACGTGTTGAAAAGAAATTTTATTTTTGTAAACAAAGCAACATACTTCGTATATATAGGCACTGTTGCGCGTATAACCCTTTAAATGTGTTAGCTAGATGTAATGAATAAGATTATACTTACCCTTATGGATGCGGCCAGCGCAACATGTGTGCTCCGACTTGCTCGTCGGCGTGGGAGTGGGTCAATTACTTACTCTTGACCAGGGCGCCACCAGTTTAAAGTATCCAAATCCGCAGATCCAAACAGGAAGATCCTCGGTCTCAAGAATCCGTAAGGGCGATCCAAAATCGACGATTATCCGCTACGCAAGGGCGATTTAAAGTCTAGACGACTACTAATTGCAGTTGACTGGTTGAGAAATTCCAGAGCAAAATAAAAAACGGTCACGTTCGTGCAGGTTTAAATTTATTAGCGTTCGTTAGGTTTGACAGTAACGTGTCGTCATATTACTTCCAATGATCAAAATAATATAAATAGGAAACAGGTAAAAGAGCTCAATTGGAAACAAATAATAATCTATATGCTCATAAATGTAAGGACGGTAATTTGAATTAAAATTGCGTTATAATAGAAGTGAATTAGATAAGAGTGATTGAACAATTATTAGCTACGCTTTAGCTATAACGGAAGTAACAATATAACACCAAATGATTACGAAAGATCAAACCAAGTTCAACAAATTAATCAGTAATCACAATATACCTAAGGCATCTATCGTCTCATCATACTAGTAATTAAAAGTTATCCGCCTGATAGTAGCTACTAACTTTGTGCGCGTTTACCATGGTAGACGTCTCGCAGTTGTACATGAATAAACCTTACTGATTCAGATTATAAAATACCGTTATGTAAAATTATTTAAACTGAATAGTCAACAAATCAGAACGACAATGTTGATCATTTAACACAATATACTTAAATCAAATTGTAAGATTAAAGAAATGTAATATAAAAAAACTATGAGCATTAATATAGATCCACACTAGTAGATTCAGCAGCTAATTAGATTCGCATAGGTAAGCTATGCTTACGCCGAAACAGTACCGAGTATAGTTATATCAGTACCACGCAGAAAACTAGAACACGCGATATGATACAACGCTGGAAAAAACTCTAAAACATGTAATCTAATATACGCTGAAAAATGTCAATAACACGCTGAAAATACACGCGTGAAAATATCAGTGACACGCCACTAACATTATGCCGAAAAGATCACAAATATAACCTAAACTTATCTTAACTGGTCTTCGCCGATATCACCTACGGCCTTCTGCACGTGGACTACAGCAATGCACCTTGGGACCATAAACTCTCAGTGGCATTTGAGGTAATCCCCATACCTCTATGGCTACGGTTGGTACCAATAAACCACAACCAATCGTACTGACTGACAGCTACTTGGTTAGCTACTCAATCTCTCTTCAAGCAAAGCTCGCTCCAAACAAAAATAGCTTGCTCCAGATACACAACTCCAAGCAAAACAGCTCCAGCCAAAATAATAGCTCCAATAAACTGGCTCCGGGTAGAAATGGCTCCCCAAAAAAATGGCTCCCGTACAAAAAAAAAACCTGAAAGAGAACAAGCGCTAAGTATGCATTCTCTCACTGTAATATCAGACAGCCTCCTCTTTCACAACACTCTCAACTCAATGAGTATTTAAAATAATAATGATAGTCGCCTTGCCAAAATACCACGGTCACAATAAAACCAATATCATATCACCCTACAGGTGAAAGACATCAAATACTAAGAAAACTGGCTAATAATATAACCACTGTCTGCTCTTTTAAGAGTGTAGATCCCCAGGCAAGAACAAAGCTTGTCCATTTATGTCATCAACATTAAATCTAAATTTACTAAAGCTTATGTATGACTTTACAAGTTCTTATAAGCAAAATTTAAAGTAGAAAGGAAATTTATCAAAGATTATATACAGTTTTATACAACAGTATACCCTATTATACAATACGGGTGCCCATAAGACAAAGAAACAGCTAAGAGTGTTCGACTACAATATTATACGAGAACGGTATCATGAACTATCATTCAATACGCTTATTTTCCCCAGAATATTACTTCTTGTAAAAATAATGAGTATAAATAAATCATGCTTTGCCTGTTCCACACCTAAGTTATCTTTTTTTTTGGTGATATTGCATGATATACGTGCAAGAATTAATAAATTTTCAAAAGTAACACTCTATATAGCAATATTGTGCAGTATTTCAATCCCCTCTGAGACCCGTTAGAAAACTATAATGAAATATCTTCTACTCTGATAAAATAAATCCCCCTGTACAGAAAATAAATGAGTATGTACGAAATATAAGGTATGTATATTTATTTACCTAACTACGTAGGGTTTTTCGATGGTAATGACGAATTTGGGAGCAAACGCTCTCTTCTACAGGCATTCCTCGAGGAAGGAAACGGCGTACTTCATTCCGTAATACACTGCACATGGCGAGTTACAAATCCAAAATCTTGACTTTAGGCCAAAATCCATCCAATCCAGTCAAATAATTTTTCTACAGCAACCTAGTAACTACGCCACTCTCTATCGCCCGAAAAAGTATACCCCCCCTCAGGGTGAATTAAAAATTCTTAAACTTGTATCAGACATATATACGCACTACCTCCTAAGAAGGTTTGCCGAAGAAAGAGGACGATATCTAGTCAAGAACGACTACCTAGGTCATGGAATTCGATGTTAAAAAGCTAGCAAAAACTCAGCTCACATGCCTGCTTTACACTCTCCTATATCCAATCGTAAAAATACACCAGACGTTCGTCGCCAAATCTACCAACATCTGCAATATGCAATGAAACGTCCCTAAGGCAGTGTGATATTATGTACTGCTGGCAGAACAAAGAAATCCAACGATAAATCCATCATCGACAATGACCAGACAAACAGCAACTATCTCGTTCCGGCCGGCGTCATTTACAATATCTAACATCCAATCTGTTCAACGCATTCAGTCGATTCGATCATAAACGTACCTTTAACTCCAGTCGGTTCTTTTTCTTTGCTAAAACCATATATTAATACTGCAAAGCAGTTCGAGCGACGTTGCCAAGTTAGGGAATATACGCATTTAATAACATATCTTGACTGTGTATTTTTAACGCGAAAGCGAAAAACAGTCGTTTAATATCAAGACAAGGGCAGCACATCAATTAATTATGTATTTTACTGTTGGCTTGAATCGTAATCACGTAAAAATCAAAGGGCAACCGCTTTGCCAATTAAACATCTGGCAACGTTCCAAGAATAACCCTTTTCATTAAACGTTCCTAAGTGCATTATATTAAAGGCGTCCGTAGGCAACCAACAATTCTTTTAAGGTATATTACTGCCGAAAAAGGAAATTATTCGCAAGGTAAATGATTTAATTCAAATGCACTGCTATATACTTAAATGTTTTCTTGATAACGATGTAGAATACCATACGATCTAGTGTCTGAAATTACGTATATAACTAGCTTATTTCAGTTTATTCCTCTAACAGCTCGATAAAGCACTGGTCGTTCGACAAACATACCAGATTAACGGTGGAATCACTGACTTTATTTGAATTCTTTCTGTTACATATTCGTGCTAAATTGTTATGTAACAACACCAGTGACTGTTAAAATGTTTAGACTTTTAAAGGCTTCTCGACAAGATTCCCGAAATTTTAAACCAGCCACCAAACGGACTGCATACGTCTGCAAAACGAAAACTCTATTGACGCTTGCACACATTCCCCTAATCGACATTGTATTATACAGACTTTTTGAACAATAACATCTTCAATAACCACCTAACCCACCAAATGAATTATTCAAATCGCTATGATCTTTACCAGTTTCCTTTAGGCTTATCATAAACTAGCATTATTTTCATATTATTTATATTGTCTGTCCAAACAATCGGAATAACCGTTCTTTATAATTCTACTTTACAACCATCATTTTCCGTTATGAAACATTAAACTTCAAAACTATAATCATACTTCAATATGGTCGTAAAGTTTTATTATAGCTATTGGACACGTACGTAATACACTCGAATGAGAAATGTAATCGACAACTATTCCTTGTTTGTACAAGCTATTAACCAAAAATATAAGGTCAGCATCAGTTTGATTTCGAATTATGATTCCCGATATTTTAAGATTATTTTTACTTATGCCAAGGTCGAAAGTCATCGATAATTTGACATGTTAGATAAACATGTATGAAAACTGCTTCCCCAGCTATTGGAGACAGGGATTACTAAATTGTTATTTCGTTTTGTTTGGGCTAGATAATTTTTCGTTTTAGGTAGGCGTAAGGCGCCAGAAATATTGTATTACAAGGCGACACGACGCGAGGTCCAGCCAGACCAATAGAGGGAGGAGACACTAGCCAAAAGTGTACAATATACGTTAAGACCCTAATCTACAGAGTGTCCGGATATTCGACCAACAACGCTTGACAGATGATAGCCCTTGAAAATTGATGAAAAATGATATGGGAACATATACCTTTTAGGTGCCTAATTTTCGAGATACAGGGTATTAAAGTCCAAAAATAAATACGATTTTTTTGCAATAATTCGCAAACTGAAAAAAATATTTGTTTCAAAATCGGTAGGTGACCTCCTCTTTAAAGGTCTCAAATTTTGACCACTAACACGTTTTTAACTCTTTATCCAGTGGCGTGCTACAGGGGGAGGCGTTATTTTAACTCCTCGTAATTGTTACGCCACTGGGTTAATGACGATCATTGCTATGTTTTTAATTCCTAGTTTATTGTTCTTCAAATAAGACATAAGGTTTAACTATGCTAAAAGCAACAGTTTTCGAGTTATTTGTCCCCCATTTAAAGCCTGTCCCGGTTTTTATTAATTATTACCTACCATGTATATTTTCT